>CM062811.1:327527896-327759799 GCA_031772625.1 Pinus tabuliformis
CTTGACCCCTTAGTGAAGTGGCTTATGGTGTACAATATGTACAAAGGAGGTCACTCTAATTAAGACTTTTGCAAATATAAGATTGACTAATAGAAACCCAAAAGATAGGTTGAGTAAAATTTGTATATTTCTACAAGATATGACCAAATATTACAAGTCATAGAGAAAAAAATAAAAATAAAAATCCACATAATTTTAAAAATGCAAAGCCAAAGTTGTGTGATATTTGTTGAGAGGAAATTCATTCTATACAAGAATGTTGATAGAGCACGATGGATTGACAAAAGATTTTGTGATTAATTATTTAAGCCTTATAGTGTTTCTATGGTGAGTTTTCCTCATAAATCAATGTGTTCATTATTTATGGTTATTTAATTGATTATATATTTATGCTTACATTTGTTTATGAATTATAATGGCATATTAATAATTTATTCTTGCAAATGGATATGAGTTGTTAAATCAGTTATATTAGGCTTGGCATATTCCGTATTTAGCATATAATGTGTCAAGTTTGGGAGCTTATTGAGGATGTATATAACTTATAAAGAACAACATTTGGGGGGAATTCCACTTGAACCCCTAAATACTATGGAAACTAATGAATATTATCAACTACTTTTGTATTTCGATAACTCCATAAAAGTTTTAGAGGGTAAGTTTGTTCAAGGATTTTGATTATTGCAAGTAATAATGATAAGTAAGTCACTTTTAAATACTTTTCATGAAACATTGAATAAATATTCTACATGATTAATACAGTGAACACTAGAATTAGATATAATAGGATAATACAAATAAATATTTATAGAAGGTTTCATACCATGAAAATTTGTATGCAATTTTTTTAATCAAGTCTTAGTTTTTAAAGATTTATTAAACCACATCTTCTTGACCTTCATGTCGCCTAGTTCACATGTCACCCAACTCACACGATACAAAGATTACGGCGATGATGAAAAATATGATGATGAAGGGTAAGAAGTTTTCTGAAATGAAAGGGTAAGGAGTTTTCTCAACCTTTCAACTATGAAGTACATTATAAGCCCATAACTGGTAAATAGTAATAAATAATTTCATCTCCTTGACATTTATATATGTTATAATTTTATCGTTTCATTGTTGAATTATTTTTGTGATTCATATTTGAGTCTAAAAACCCTCCCATGTCATAAATGCATGCATCTATGATAACCATGTCAATTTCAGTTCATACGAGCACAAACTGAAAATATTTCAATGTTGGCCCCATTCTCAATTCATGGGCAGTCATGGGCTGACATCAATTGTTTTATGTAGGCGACCCTTTCCAATTCAAGTCAACCCACTAACTCGTTGCACAAGAAACCCTATCAGGTAGGCGCCCTTGCGTGCCTAGCACGGGATGCCCCAATGGGCACCCACACATCCAGCCTTTGTGTAGGCACACCCAGGACAAGGGTGTTGGCCCTGATTTGAAAATTAGTGAACACAAATAATTAGATCATAAATGAAAACAAAATATGATCATTTCTTAGTATCATGCTACATAATCAATCAATTATAAACCAACTTTTAACACCTACACATGAATTCAGTCAATTTTATAAAAATCATTGTGAAACCCCCTCGTAGGAACTCTATTCATGGTAAGTCATGGGATGGCATTACTTCTTTTGTGTGGGTGCCCCCTTCCAAGACGAGTTGAACCAACAATTCATCACACAGGAGCCCTGGCATGCCCAGCACATGACGCCCCCATGGGCGCTCATGTGCCCATACTTTGTGCAGGTGTGCCTATGGCATGAATGCTCACCTTGCTATGAAAATCATTGAAAAAATAAATCATTAGCTCATCAATGAAAATAAATATTATCATTTCTTAGTACCATGTTGCATTATCAATCAATTATAAACCAAATTTTAACACCTAAACATGAATTTAGCCAATTTTCTAAAAATAAGTATGAGACCCCATTGTCGGAATTTTGTTCATGGGAAGTCATGGAAAAAAATTAGTTATTTTGTGTAGGCACCCCTTTCCAAGTCGGGTCAACCCACCAATGCATGGAAAAGGTGCGCTGGCATTCCCATCATGCAATTCTCCCATGGGCGCCTACATGCCCCACCTTTGTCCGAGTGCTCCTAAAGCATGAGAGTTCACCCTGTTATGAAAATCAGTGAACACAAATCATTGGCTCATCAATGAGAACATAATATTATAATATTTTAGTACCATGCAACATAATCAATCAATTATAAATCAACTTTTAACACCCAAACATTAATTTAGTCAATCTTCTAAAAATCACTATGAGAACCTCTTGTAAGAACTCTTTTCAAGGGAAATGATGGGCCAACATTTCTTCTTTTGTGCACACACCCCTTTCCAAGTTGGTTGACCCATCAAATTGTTGCACGAGCGCCCCTACCTGGAAGGCGCCCTGGCATGCCAATAAGCACGTGACACTTCCATGGGCAACCACGTGCCCCAACTTTGTGTGAGCACACCTAGGACATGGGCATTTTCCTGACTATGTAAATCAATGAAAAAAATCATTAGCTCATAAATGACAAAAAAATATTATCATTTGTTAGTACTAACATAAGGCTACAATCATATGCTGACATTACTTATTTTGTGCGGGTTTCCTTGCCAAGTCGGGTTGACCCACCAGCTCATCATACGGGTGCCCCTACAAGGTGACTGCCTTGGTGTTCCCATCATGTGACACCCTCATGGGTGCCTAGGCACCTCACCTTCAAGCAGGCATGCCCAAGGCACCGGCATTCATCCTGCTATGCAAATTAGTGAACACAAATATTCATGAGCTCATTAATGACAACAAAATATCATAATTTATTATTTCCATGCTACGTGATTAATATTCAATTACAAACATATTTTTAACACCTAAACATTAATTTAGTTAATTTTCTAAAAAATAATTATGAGACACCCTTGTGGTAAATCTATCCATGTGCAGTTATGGGCTGACATAACTTCTTTTGTGTGAGTGCCCCTTTCCAATTCAGACTAACCCATGAAATAATTTCATGGATACCCTTGCCAGGTGGGTGCCATGGCATGTGTAGCATGTGACTCCCCCATAGGTGCCCCATCTTTATGTGGGCTGTAATATTCATACTTAGCTATGGCTAATTGGAATATTCTATTTTGTTCAATTTTTGCCTTCTATAGTTATTTGTAAATAAAAAGTGAGGAAGGGGAACATAACTCACTTTAGAATAAAAAGTCACTTCCTAGGTAGCACAACGTTGTGACTTATGGGGGAACCAAGGGGGCCAAAGGGGACACATAAATGGGGCCCACGCAGACACATGGAGGGACTATGCAGGAGGGAAGGAACACATGGCAGGAAGGCGATCACGCAGGAGAAAGTGAGCCTAGGGATTGTGAGAGGAAGAGGCTATAAAATAGAGAGGAACCCCCTCATTTGGGATCATTCTGGTTATGAACGTTTGTGATAGTCATTTTGGCTTAGAGCACGCTACTTGTTTAGTGCATTGAGTGTCTCCGTTCGGAGATCTCACCCTTAGCCCCGGGGGACTTCGAGTGCCTGCTCGGGCAAGGTATTTCCATTGGCATTCTAGCAGTAGATTCATCAGCATTTCATTAGTAGCTTCATCAACATTTCAGCAGCAGTTTCATCAGCATCTTTGAGGAACTGCGCAGAACCCCAAGGGGGTGATTTTCGGGGGTCGGCCATTTCAGAAAAGCTTTCTGGGTTTTTTGAGTAGAGTTAGGCCATTCCAGGAAAGATTTCTGGGTTTCGCTGGGTTTCTTTAGTAGAGCCTGATTCCATAGTTTTAACTTTTTTCGAGGAGCAGAGCAGCCCAAAATCATCATTTGTTTTCTAGTAGCAGCATCCACATAGAGAGGGCATTCTTGTCATTCTGAGAGTATTTTTTCACTTGCCTTGTGCAAGTCGAGGTGCCATCTATCTAATCACCTCTTGTACTCATTTATTGCTCAGTATAATAAAATGGCTTAGCATTTCTCGTTGCATTTCTTGTGTATCTTCTTATATTTCCGGTTTACATTATTATATGCTATTCCACTATTATTTTATCACTTCTGGGTTATTATACCTTTTTCACATATTTGGTTGGAGTTTTTGCTGGGGTTCAAGGAATATTCCAGGTTAGGGATATTACAGTGGTATCAGAGCATAGATTTGGCTCAGCTTGTGGAGCTAGCAATCTATGAAACCAGGGGAAAAACCCTATATCTGTTACAGAGGTCAAAGATACAAAGACACTGGGCGTAGGTTGGAGAATACCTACGGAGAGGGAGATTGTGTTCCTGTCGTAGATGTAGAACAAGAGGAACCCGTGGTAGACACAGAACAGAGAGAGCCAGTAGTGGACGCAGAGTAGATGGCAGACAAGGATGGGAAGAGATTTGTGGATATGCTTTTCAAATCAGTGCAGGATTATTGAGGCAGATTGAGGTGATGGGGTAGAGATTCACGATAGTAGAGGCTAGACAATGGAAGAGCCCATGAGTTTTTCAGATCGGTGAGGGATTAGGTGCATTCCATCACTTGCCAGAGCAGCGTGATACTACGCAGCAGGGGGCCTCACATGCCCTTACATGCTCTACCATGCCCACCTTCTTAGGAGCAGACACAGGGGCTTCAACCTAGCAGGAGGTAGAGCCCAGACATATGGGCGATTATTTTACAGAGTACCAGGCCTATGGGCAGGAGTTTAGGGAAGCCCTCTCATTCAGACATTTTGTTCAGCTCCAGTGGGATAGTCGACCCCGCGACCATCACAGAGGGTACCAGCATTACCATGATGGTGACACCCACGATGCAGCGAGTAGATTCCACTTGCCTATGTTTGATGGTTCATCAAATAGTTCAGCAAAGTCTTGGGTGGAGAAGCTGGACATTTATTTCCAGCTTAAACAGATGTTGGAGGCAGAGGCCATCAAGGTGGCAACATTACATTTGGATGGCGAGGCCCAGGATTGGTGGTTTCATGGGATGGTTACACTGGGGCACTCCATAGTGACGACATATGCTGAGTTTACAAGGAGACTGATGGAGCGATTTGATTGGAGGGATCCAAAGCAACATTTTGTTGAGCTAACAAGGCTCAAACAGATAGGGAGCTCAGAGACCTACATTGCAGATTTTTTGAGGGTCTCTATGATGGTGCCAGACCTCTCCATGGCACGGAGGGTCTATATGTATGTTGAGGGTTTAGCAGAGCCACTTTGGGGTCTAGTCCGATCCACTAGACTAGCTACGCTCCAGGACGCTATCAGCAAGACCCGGGACTTACAGGATGTCTTACCCAGGACCTAGACACCTTACCCCCAAAGACAGACTTTCCAGTCTAAGGGGAAGGATGTGAGGATTCCACCTCCAAAGGGGAATCCAGGATGAGTACAACTTGATGATGATGCCAGGAGGGAGTTGAAGAAGAAGCGGTTGTGCTTCACTTGTCAGGAGCCATGGGCACCAAGACATAGATGTGCTGCTGGTAAAGCACATTTTATTAAGGTCTTCTCTGAGAGCAGTGGAGAAGAGGACGATGAGGAGGATGTGGAGGTAGGAGATAGCCATGCAATATAGGGACCTTTGCCACCTCCACCACCAATAGTAGGTGGTGCATCTTTTGCACCCACCGGAGGGGCCCTTGCAGCATTGCGAGGAGTTCCCAATTATCTGACACTGTGTGTACGAGGGACAGTACATGGCCAGCGCATATCAGTTTTGGTTGACAGTGGGGCAACCCACAACTTCATCGATGCATAGATGGTTGAGCGGAAAGGCATCCAGAGAGAGAGCTTTGATGGATTTTTAGTATCGGTCCCAAGAGATCAGACCATGACATGTGCTTGTTATGTTCTAGAGCTTTTGGTGACAATGGGAACCTACACATTGACTGATGGCCGATATTCCGGACACCAACATGAAACTGGGTGTTCAGTGGCTTATTACCCTAGGGAAGGTCACGACAAATTGGAAGACCCTAGAGATGGAGTGGGATGATGAGAAGACAAGGAGGCATGAGAAGATATTTGGACAGCACACATATCTGCCTCAAACACTGTTAGCTCATCGGATGAAGGTAGTCTCCTTGAAGGGAGACATAGAGTGGGCAGTGGAGTTGCGTGCATTAGAGGCAGGGACTATAGGGCAGATAGTACATCCAGAGGTCCAGTCCATCCTTGATCGATATGCCATTGTGTTTGCAGAGATTCCACCAGGAAAGTCACTAGATTGGGGGTTTGAGCACACTATCGAGCTTGAGCGGGACATCCAAGTAGTGATCACCACCCCTTATAGACACCCTAAGGCCTATCGGGATGAGATCGAGTGGGCTATCCAGGAGTTGCTTGCATTGCTAGATTTCACGCAGCCATTTGTTTTGGAGTGTGATGCATCGGGAGAGGGGATTGGTGCAGTATTGATGCAAGGAGGTCACCCTGTAGCATTTGAGAGCCAGAAACTCTTTCCGCATGAGAGGTTGTATTCCATATACGACAAGGAGATGTTGGCCATCATGCATGCATTGGTTAAGTATCGGTAGTATTTGGTAGGCAACAGATTCAGGGTGAGGACTGATCACAATAGCCTCAAGTTTGTTTTGGAGCAGAAGCAGCTACAGGAGAGGAAACATAAGTGGATCAGTAAGATCAAAGCATATGAATTTTACATTGAGTATGTCAAAGGTAAGAACAACATGGTAGCAGATGCCCTTTCATGTAGACCAGCCACGTCATCTCTTATGAGCTTGGATACAGATTGGAGGGCTCGACTCTTAGTAGAGTACTCCAAGGATAGATTTGCATGTGAGGTTCTGGATGGGCAGGTGGTGGATGACAGGTACAGGGTGGTCGATGAGATCATCTACTACAAGGACTGGAGCTTCTTGACTGAGGGGTCTCAGCTCAAGAAGAAGATACTCTAGGCATCACATGATTCCTCATTGGCAGGACATCAGGGTTTTACTAAAACCTACAGGGCCACTACGGAGAGGTTCTCATGGAAGGGCCTTAAGGAGGACATACTCCAACACATCTGGGAGTGCGATGTTTGCTAGAGGAACAAGGGAGAGATGAGCCATCCTGCAAGATTATTGCAGCCTCTTTCCATTCCGGAGGGGAAATGGTAGAGTATTTTGATGGATTTCATCACAGGGTTGCCCATGGTACAAGGCAAGGATTGTATCTTTGTCATCGTTGATCGACTGATGAAGTATGCACATTTCTTTGCCATATCCACACACTACACGGTAGCACAGGTGGCCGAGATGTTCTTCAGGGAGATCTTTAGGCTACATGGTATTCCTAAGACCATTGTCAGTGATAGGGATAGCTGTTTCATGGGCAGGTTTTGGTAGGAGCTTTTCCGATTGGTGGGGATGGAGTTGACGCCGAGTACTAGCTATCACCCACAGACGGATGGATAGACAGAAATAGTTAACAAGTGGTTGGAGGGCTACTTGCGTAACTATGTCAGTGGGCAGTAGCAAGCATGGCTAAAGTGGTTGCATCTGGGGGAGTACTGCTACAACACTTCACATCACATGTCCATTGGTATGTCACCATTCTATGCCTTATATGGGTATCATCCTTTATCTTTTGTCGACGTGATGTTTGGTGATAGCAGGGCTCCTAAAGCCAAGATTTGGATCCAAGAGAGTCAGGATATCCTCTGAGCTCTCAAGGATAACATGGCTACAGCGCAGAACCAGCAGAAGCTATATGACGATAGGGGTCGGGTGCAGAGGTAGTTCAAGGTAGGGGACATGGTCCACCTATGATTACAGCCATACCGACAGTCATCGCTGAAGTAGAAGGGGGCTGAGAAGCTCAAGGCCCACTTTTATGGGCCATACAAGGTGATATACATGATTGGACATGTTGCATATGAGTTGGAGCTGCCCCAAGGCAACAAGATTCATAAAATTTTTCATGTATCACGCCTGAAGAAGGCATTGGGGTAGCAGGTGACCGTGATGGATGAGCTAGCACCCATGGATGATGAGGGGCGTTTGGTATTGCAGCCGGAGGTTATCATTGACTCTAGGGAGAGATGGTTGTGGAGCAGGACGGTCCGGGAATTCTTGGTGAGGTGGAAGAATTTGCCGGATGAGGATTCCACTTGGGAGAGTGAGGAGATCTTACAACATCCATCACTTCAGTTGCTTGAGGACAAGCAATATTTTTTCGGGGAGACTGTAATATTCCTAATTAGCTATAGCTAATTGGAATATTCGATTTTGTTCATTTTTTGCCTTCTATAGTTATTTGTAAATAAAAAGTGTGGAAGGGGGAACATAACTCACTTTAGAATAAAAAGTCACTTCCTAGGTAGCACAACGTTGTGACTTAAGGGGGAACCAAGGGGGCCAAAGGGGGACGCAGTAATGGGGCCCACGTAGACACATGGAGGGACTGCACAGGAGGGAAGGAACACATGGCAAGAAGGGGATCACGCAGGAGAAAGTGAGCCTAGGGATTGTGAGAGGTAGAAGCTATAAGATAGAGATGAACCCCCTCATTTGGGATCATTCTGGTTATGAGCATTTGTGATAGTCATTTCGACTTAGAGCACGTTGGATTTTTAGCTAGTCTGTAGCACTGTTTAGTGCATTGAGTGTCTTCGTTCGGAGATCTCACCCTTTGCCCAAGGGCACTTCGAGTGCCTGCTCGGGCAAGGTATTACCATTCGCATTCTAGCAGTAGATTCATCAACATTTCAGTAGCAGTTTCATCAGAATTTCATCAGCAGTTTCCTCAGCATCTTTGAGGAACTGCGTAGAACCCCAAGGGGGTGATTTTCGGGGGTTGGCCATTTCAGAAAAGCTTTTTGGGTTTTTCTAGGTTTTTTGAGTAGAATCAGGCCATTCCGAGAAATCTTTATGGCTTTTTCTGGGTTTCTTGAGTAGAGCCCGAATCCAGAGTTTCAGCTTTTTCTGAGGAGGGGAGCAGCCCCAAATCATCATTCGTTTTCTAGCAACAGCAGTAGCACGAGAACAATATCCACACAGAGAGGCCATTTTTGTCATTCTGAGAGTATTTCTTCACTTTCCTTGTGCAAGTTGAGGTGCCATCTATCTAATCACCTCTTGTACTCATTTATTGCTCAGTATAATAAAATGGCTTAACATTTCTTGCTACATTTCTTGTGTATCTGCTTATATTTCCGGTTTACATTATTATATGTTATTCCATTGTTATTTTATCACTTTTGGGTTATTATATCATTTGCACATATTTGGTTGGATTTTTGCTGGGGTTTGAGGAATATTCTAGTTTGGGGATATTACATGGGCACACCCGAGGCGTGGGCATTCATCCTTCTATCCAAATGAGTGAAAACAAATATTCATTAGCTCATCAATGACAAAAAAATATTATCATTTTTTATTTCCATGCTACATGATCAATATTTAATTGTAAATGACTTTTAACACCTAAACATTAATTTAGTTAATTTCCTAAAAATTATTATGAGATTCCCTTGTGGGAACTCTGTTCATGCGTAGCCATAGCCTTGCATTACTTATTTTGTGCAAGTTCCCCTTTCCAAGTTGGGTCGACTCACCAACGCGTCACATGGACACCCTTGCTAGGTGGCGCCCTGGCATTCTTAGCACTCGATACCGCCATGGGAGCCCAAGCACCCCGCCTTCATGTAAGGGTGCCCAGGGCATGTGCAATCACTTTTTTGTTCAAATGAGTGAACAAAAATCATTAGATTATCAATTACAACAAATTATTATCACTTTTTTATTTCCATGTTGCATAATCAATCAATTATAAACTGACTTTTAACACCCAAACATTAATTTAGTCAATTTTGCAAAATTCATTATGAGAGCCCCTTATGGGAACTCTGCTCATGGGAATTCATGCGCTACCAATACTAATTTTTTTAGGCACCCCTTTCCAAGTCGGGCCGACCCACCAAATCATCGCATGGACAATTGGGCACCCCACCTTCTTGCTGGTGCACCTAGGGCACGACCATTCATCCTGATATGAAAATAATTGAACATAAATATTCATTAGTTAATCAATGACAACAAAATATTATGATTCGTTATTTCCATGTTTCATGATCAATAAATTATAAACTAACTTTTATCACCCAAACATTAATTTAGTTAATTTTCTCAAAATCATTATCAGACCCCCTTTTGGCAACTCTATTCATAGGAAATCATGGGTCGAAATTCCTTCTACTGTGAAGGTGCCCCTTGGCAAGTGACAAGTTATATCGACCCACTAAGTTGTTGCACGGTGTCCTTGTCAGGAGGGTTCCTTAGTTTACTAGCCAGCACGTGATGCCCACATGGGCGCCTAAGCATCTCGCCTTCATGCACGTGTGCCTAGGGTGTGGGCATTCATGCTGCTATGAAAATTAGTGAACACAAATAATTAGCTCATCATTGAGAAAAAAATATTATAATTTGTTAGTACCATGTTGGATAATCAATCAATTGTAAACCGAATTTTAACACCCAAAAAATAATTTAGTCATTTTTCTAAAAGTAATTTTGAGACCTCTTGGTGTGAACTATGTTCATGGGAAGTCATGGGTTGATCTTACTTCTTTTACGTGGGCACCCTTATTGGAAGATGTCCTAGCATGCCCAACACATGACTCCCCTAGGGGCGCCTAGTTGCTCCACCTTTGTGTGAGTACATCTAGGGCATGGGCATTCACTGTGTTGTGCAAATTAGTAAAAAAATCATTAACTCATCAATGACAACAAAATATTATCATTTTTTACTACGTCCATGTTGTGTAATCAATCAATTATAAACCATCTTTTAACACCTAAACATTAATTTTTTCAAGTTTCTAAAAATATTTATTAGACACCCTAGTGGGAACTCAATTCATGGGTAGTCATCGGCTAACCTTACTTTGCATGTATGCCTGAGTTTCATGTCTCCTGGCTCACCCATCACCCAAGTCACCTAGTTCATCTTCTTAATGAACCAAAATCAAAATTGTAAATGATGGTATAAATGTAAATTAGATTCTCTTCATTTTGAAGAATAATATATTCTGCACTTAACAAGGCCAACCACATGAAGGTGGAAGGTCATATGGAATCCCCCCCATGGCCACATCACTCTCAATTCCCTGATTACCAATTTGTCTACTATAATATGTTTGAAAGGAACATAGTAACATTCAAACAGAAAAAACTAGGAAAAGAAAAATTTAAGGTGAATTAAAGAGAACAAACCAACTGAAAATAGATAAATACATACCTCGTACTTTTCAAAATGTTGATATTATTAACCTTATTTCTCATCCAACTCACCATATGTATCATCTAGTTCAAAATTCATGTACAAAGGATTCACCACATCAACATCATCATCATCTGGAACATGCTCTTTTACTTTCCGTTCAACTTGTTCAAGTTCATCATCCGACACAACATCAATATCATATAGTTCATCCAAATTAGAATTGTCTTGATTAACATATATTCCTTGAATTTTTTGACATCTTCATCTAACACTCCATGAACGTGTTGCTCCTCTACATGATCTTCTTCCTCAATTTCATCTTCTTTCGCTAAATTATACTCTACGGGCCTTCCTTTGGAATAATATCTTACAAAATATGACCAACCCGATTTACCTGGAACATCTATATTCAATATATGTTCATATTGGCTTGGCAAAACATATCGCTCTCATCCTGGCTCAAGAATACTTGTATCAACCATGGTAAGTTTGTTAGCATGCTCAATAATAGTTCTAGGAGGGTCACGTTCACGGATTTGTAGCCTAAAACATTTGACATCGAACACAACTATGTTTAAGGATTCAAAGTCACACTCAAGTATATCATTCATATACTCATAATATTGATTGTCAGAAAATTCTAGATGTCTATCATCTCTAGAGGAAATATTGATAACTTGAAATACTACAGTTATCCCACTTGTAAAAGTTTTCATCTTTTAATCAAACCTTTTGATGTGAAATTTGCGGCCTTTGCACCACATTGTTTTGTGGTGTTTCAACTACAATATTCCAAACACACAAAAAATGCAATGTCAATTGATAAGAATGCATATTTATACTTGCAAAATTTGAAAAAAAAAGAAGCATTCCATATGCATCAATATAATTGTAAGAAAACTAAGTACTATGGGTGAATATACTTGCCTGATAATGTTTTAAGCCATATGATAAATCAATTTCCCTCTTTGTAATATTCATATCTCAACTACATTAAGCTTGTTTGACCAATGTAAAAACCCCATACCATGATAACCTACCATTATTAGCCTATTTGCATCATTAAATCCATACATTCATTGAATCTTGATTCTTTGCAATGTATAAATGTATTACATCCCACTCCCAACCGACTATATTAAAATAAAACAATTCAACTATATATATATATATATATATATATATATATATATATATATATATATATATATATATATATATATATATATATATATATATATACCGTGTTATACCTTCATAATAATGCATTATGCGGGAAGACTAAATATTAAATAAGTAGGATATACATAAAAACTAAAAGGTAAAATGTGCTATAAATCTCCATTATCTACTGACATGTCACTTTTCACATTTTACATTTCCCTAATAGGTGCTCCCCTTCAAAATTTTCCACAAATTTGACATCCCAAATGTGATCCAAGATATTAATACATTTTCCTATTTTATCATTATATTGACAAATATAAACTGGTTTGATATACCATATGTCCCTCTACCATAGAACCCTCAAGACATTCTCTTTGTCTCACCAAAGACTTGAATGATTTCAACTGCCTCTCAAACATCCACAATGATTTTCTGTGTACAGGTCCACACTTTTCAATATCCTCAACTTGGTGTATGAGGTAGTGTTCTTGTTCATTGAAAAATGTCAGAGGTAGATACTTTTGCATTTCACACATTAGAGGAGGAATTTTTTTTCTCTATTACTTTATATATTCTTTATCAATTTATTTAGATGAAGACCACCTACAAATGAAGAAATAAAATCATAGGTTTCAACAAACAAAATACAATATAGTATAGGATGACAAGAAAAACACATGTAGTAAAAAATATGTGGCACACCAACTTATTGGAAAAATTACACTTTGCACATAAATCTCCACTTACCTTGTGTATTTTCCAAGCTCATATATCACTTATTTTACATTGTGGTCAAAGTTTTCTAGGAGAGATAAAGGTAGAACTTATTTTGACAAAAATAGTGATCAATCATTATTTTTTCCCAAATTACTAAAAAAAGAAGCACTAATTAAGAAGACGTTTCACCAATATATAAAATATATATATATAAATAATTACCTTAATGAACGTATACCAGCGATGAGTTTTACCCCAGCTAACTCACCTTTCTTTGTTAGGATATTCTTTATGCTTGAAGAAAATCTAGTTGGAAATTTAATTTTTTCAATAACCTCTTTAACATGCTTGCTCTGTTGCTCTGGCAATAACCATGGAAGAGTTCTTGTATTTTGGTCGCCTCCATCTCTATTTGAATGAATCACATTTTGTAATGCATGGTCAGTGCCCACAATGTCATTACAAATCTTGAAAGAAAAAAAAATTATCTCTCCTTCCATCTAATATTCGCCATAAGGTCTCTGTTACATTCTTCCCAATCTGTATTGTATCAAACAAATGAACAATTTCTAGGTGCTCATAGTATGGGAGTCTACTGGATTCCTTGGGATAACTTTTCATTTCTCATGGAAGTGCCTTGATATTAATTCCTTGACGACCTACAACATGAATAATAGTTATAGATATTATAACAAAAATATAACTTGTCAATTAGTACAATGAATAAAATGCCTTAAAAATATAAAATAATAAAAAAATATCATGTACTAATACATCAACAATTCAATCCATACCTTGAGAGACTCTATTATATTGCAACTTCCATGCATGAGGTGTCATTCTTTGTGGTCTTAATCTAGTCTCTTCTTTCCCATTGAAAATATGTTTTTCAATGATTCAGTACCTATGGTTCTTAGAAAGGAAGTTCTGATACTCATGAAACATGTCATTTCCTAAGCTTCTTACATGATGAGATTTCATCATAGGACCACAAATTGGATAAGAAACATTACCCTTTGTTTGAAGATTTGTAAGAAATGGAATAATTTTTATATCAATTATTTTATGTATGTACAATGAAGGTCGGACTATTTTAAAAACATACTTGAAATGAACTTCATAAAATTAAACACTATTAAAGTGTAGGGTAACATTATAACATACCACAAAATTGTGTTACCCCTAGGGCATTGTGAGTAGTCCACACATTGCATGGAATTCAAATTCCCTTTGTGCAACTATTGGTTTAGAGATATCATACATAGTGACACCATTCCATCACTTCACTAACTCATTGATAAGAGGTTTGATGTAAACCTTCATATCATTGACCCAATACTTACATAATTGATTGAACATACAATACATAATTAGTACATATATGAGTAAATAAATTTTTTTGTAAGACATAATTATAAGCCATAATTGAACATACATGAGTGAATTAACAAAAAAATATAGGACAAACAAATAAGATAAATGCGATTTTATTGTGCTCAAAATATTTATTCTAAAAAAAGTAATACCTTGAACAATCATTGTCAACATTATGTGATCCCCCTTTATTGATTTCTGCAAAGGAATGTTATTGTTGATAATAAAAACGAGCCACACAAAGTAAGTAGATATGGTCTCTCCAAATGGATTGACACTGTCAGCTACTAATGAAAGCCTAAGATTATGAGGTTACCTTTTAAACTCTATCCATGTTTCCTATATCTTCCTAAATTCAGATCTAGCTATAGGCATTCAAAGAACACCATATTCATTTCTACTCATCACATGGTAATCCATAAGTTCTACTACACTTTTTCACCTGGACAAATGTCATAGAAATAGAATTATTGGAATATAATGAAGAACCTTGCAATGCACCTTTTTTTTTACTTTATTGCTTTTATATCTACATTACATTTTTGGCATTTTTCTTTGAATGCATTTTATTTATAATATAGAATATCATCATTAGTACATGCATGAGTAGCTTCATACTCCATTCCAATATCTTTCATAACAACGTGTAAATCTTAGTACGTAAAAGGTAAAACAGTTGACGGTGGTATAAAAAATTCACCGAACAATCTGCAACATAAAAAATATTATTGGTTAATGTATTGAACAATATTAATCGTACATATTGCATCCAAAAGCTACAAATTAATGAAATGATGCGAATCAATGTACTAACATTAAAAACAATAGTAAAAAATAAGTGTTTAATCATGTATATAGTACTAATTGTCACAAAATATACTATATACCTTAGGAGTTGTGTCACATGTGTTTGAAAAACCATTCACCACCTTTAAGTTGACCAGAAATAATACAGTAGAGAGAAGATATTTTTTGAGGCTACACAAAGAGGTTTAGTTTCCCTCTCAAGTATAGGTAAACCAAAAGCACGGTCATCATACATTTTGTCATCATCATCCATTCTAACATTATTAAATGTTTCCTAGATCAATCTATCTGTCGCATATTCTTCAACTATGTTATCAACATCATTATATTCTTCTATAGGATCATTAGCTTGATCATCAATATTAACCGCTCAATGTTCTTGAATAGGTTCTTGTTCTAAAACCATTTTTTCCTTGTTGAGAAATGTCCTAAGGGGTCCATACTATACAATTACAATCAATAAAGTAATATTAGTATATATAGAAAATATTGAAATGTTGATATAACAACAATTTACAAATATAGTATATAAGGAAAACGAAGACAACAAATACAAAGAGAAATACAAGTTAGCTGAGACGAAGAAACAAAGAAAATAAATCAATGATGATGCTTGTACATTTTTTCAATATATTTAAGAATATGTTGGAAAAATCTAAGAAAGATGTTACTTTTCTTGACATGTAGGAAGTGAGACATTTTCTGAGATATATAGTCACAACCGTAATAAAAAAACATATTGATCTTATTTTGTATTCATCATTATAATGTCATATTCTTTCTTAATGCCATATTTTACATAATATAATTTAAAAAGTTATTAATAATGCTCCATAAACACCCATGATTGACCTTTAAATCCTCTAGATCCAAATTAACCCCCTAACAACTTAACCATTCCTCTAAACCGTTAAACATTTAACCCCTAGGCCCTTAATGCCTAAACCCTTAAACAATAACCCCTTGTTCCTAAGCCCATAAATTAATTAACCCTTAACTTGACCTAACCCCTAAATCGACCCTAACAAAAATAATGAAATAATATTTCTAGCCCACATCAAGATGACAACATAGTTCAAACACCTCCCAAAAGAATATTATAAAATACATTTACAATATAAATATAATACACTTTACAATACAAAGGCATACAATCTAAAATACAATATACATACAAACATTTACAAAAACATTCTACAATACAATGGCATATAATAAATAACTTACAAATGGATGGTATTAGTGTTCACCTTCAGCATGTCCATAGTCTCTACAATTCCTTTTAGCTTATTTTATTAGAATTCTCCTTGGCCTCGGGCCCTTGCAATTTCTACAAGGGAAATAACATTTTCGATCCTTAGAAGCCCTCAATGTTGATCCCACATATCCTTAGTTTCCTTGAGGAATGTTATGTGATGTTTTTTGTCACCAAATGTTCAATGATGATTCTGTTCAAAAATTAACCTCAAAATAAGCCTACAACTTTTCAAAAAAATAGCAACTAATATATATAGGAACTATGTCAAAATTATATGATGTTAGGGCCTCTCTCTCTCTCTCTCTCTCTCTCTCTCTCTCTCTCTCTCTCTCTATATATATATATATATATATATATATATATATATATATATATATATATATATATATATATATAACTTTATATCCATAATTTATATTATATTATATTAATATTGATATATTATAGATATTAATATTAATTATATATTAATAATATTATATTTAATTATAATTTTTTAGTTACATTAATTTTAATTAGTTAAACTAATCAACATAATGCAGTCCCATATTAGACATTGTCAGCACAAAAAGCGATTAATGGTGGAATTGAACATTATGTAACGACTACTTGCCATTTTTCAATTGAACAACATATTTTTATATTAGATATAGCACCAAATATACGACGGTAAAAGAACTCATGTCATATGTTCCACAATAGAAAGGATTATAGGAAAAACATCGGATAATCGACGGGATAGGAAATTCCATAAATATTCAGCCATTAAAGAACTCCCTTCAGATATTCAACGAGAGTCGTGATTTTAGAAAAAAAAAAAGAAGCAAAAAATACATGTAACTTCTAACACTTTTTTTGCTTTTATATATTCTGTTGGATTCTTCTATTGGAATTTCTGTCCAAATGTAGTAGTTTTGATTCTAGTCGAGGGTCCTCATAAACCCATCAACAATGTTTGATTCTTTGGGTTTGTCTTGAATAAAGGAGTGTAATTGAGCAACATCTAGGATAATAGAGTGAAGGTACCCTAATTGTGTGTAAATGAGCTCAAATTGTTGAGATTTACTAATTCCCTCTTCTAATTGAGACATAGTTGTGGCAATGACTTTTGCAATTGATGGAAAAATAGATTTCAATAATAAATAGAGAAGAAGGGTGTTGTTACATCCACTTTGCATAGAGAATGAAATTTTCTCCATTCATGAACATGGTCTAAAATGTCGGTTGAGCTAGTTTATTGAAAGAGGGTTAAAAATTCCAACCTTCTATCATGGCAAACTAGGAGTTGGAAAAAGGTGAGGAAATTTTTTGCTAAGGACTCAAAGGTTTGATGGGAACCTACAATCTGGCTAAAATACCATTTGATAGCCAGGACGGTAAGGGTTCATTAAAAAAGTCTCAAACAAACTAAGTCCTAAATAATTTTGTTGGATGAGCACCATAAATTAAAGGTCATTATGTGGTTGTTGGCATCCTCCCCCTATTATCCCTCAAATTTAGGTATATTTGATGGTAATTTGATGGGAATAGGAGACCATTTTTTATTATGCATAATGGGATCATTTGTGAGTTTGGTGATGTCTGGAAAGTTTAATGAAGCTAAAAATGGTATCTTGTTGGTATTCATCATTATGTGATGACCTTGGAAAGGTGTGAGGATAGGAGTAAGCAGTGGGGTAGTGGTGGTAGGGGTACCTTGCAGGGTGGTGATAAGTGTACCTTGAGAGGAAGTGGATCCTACCAAAGTTGCACCAAGAATGGCTTTGCATAAAAGATAGATGTATGTTGTCACCTATGACGAAGGACCCATATGGTGCCTTGGGAAGTGTATGAAAGACACTATGAGGGGGACATTTTAGAAAACCTAATAAATCACATAGACAAGACAAAGTGAAAAATAAATGGTTAATTTTCCCTAAAAATATTTAATGTGTGAAAACATAAAAAAAAGTTTGTGAGGTTTTGTGTATCATAAAAAATCATAAGAAGACCTAATGTCTTTCCACTCAAGTAGTAACTGGGCATTGTGAAGATTTTATAATAGGGTATTAGGCATCCTGAAAGTACTGGCAACACTTTTAGTAGACAAAAATCAACTAAGGTGTGGAAGAAGGTTATATTGAGGGGTAATGGGGATACATCTCAAAAGAAAGGACAACACTTCTAGTAGCCTAATCTAAATCGCCTCCAGGAGCAAGTTCTCCCACATCGATGACCTATAAGGAAATATGCCCTAATATTTGGCCGTTAAGCTACCTACGTCTAGTGGGAATGAGTGAATATCATCTTTTGGGTGTAAAATTTGGATCCAAAACCCCTACCAAGTGTTAGGACACAACAAGAAGGAACATGATAATTCATCATCTAATCCTTGTCCCTTCATGGGTTTCGACTCATTACCAGTTTTGGCACTAGATGATGTAGGATTTTAATTTCTCTAAAGGGATAAATTATATGTTTCAAGATGAAAATCAACCATAGTGGTTTATGTGTTACCTACCCTCATGATCCTAACTTGAACTATAAATTATATTGTGGCCCCTACGGGGAATTTAGTGTGTTCAAGATAAGGCTTTTTTAAGCAAGTCTTGACTTTTCTTACGGTGTTCTAAAATGTAGATTCAAAATAAACTAAGTACAAAGATTCCAAAAGAGTGTACCCTTTACACAATATTTAAGTGAACTTAGTGTGTGGGGTGTTGGTGTGTGAAAGTTAAATGGTGAATATACAAAGTGTTAATTGTAGTAATGTGGATAGGAAATGATCCTCTACAATTCCCCTAATTACACTATTTCATGCTGATCCTTGCAAGAAAATAAAATTTGTGAGGATAATGGATCACTTACACTTTTCTAATGCTATGTGAGCATATAGGGAGATGGAAAATTATTTCTTTGTGAAACATTTTGAATCCCCCCATAGGTTCACAAAAATGGTGCAAGAGGAGGACCTACTCTCTTTCTTTACTAGCACCAACTCATAGTCCCAAAAAAAAATGAAATTGATTAACAAATCAATAAAAAAAATGTTTGTGGATTAGGGTCACTTACTTCTTTCATAGTTAAGATGTCTGTGATGTTGAATTCATTTGGGCCAAACAAGTAAAAAATATGTGTGGATTTAGTCCTACTTACTTATTTCCTAGTTAAGTTATGTGTGTAACGTTCCAATTAAAAGGGAGATGGAAGGTAGTATTTTAGAAGTGTTTTAGATCCCCCCATAGGTTTTTGACAAGAATGCAATGGATGTAGGTTCTAATCTCATTCTTAAACACACTATTCCTAGTCCCAAAAACAAAAAATTAAAGTAAAAGATAAGAAAATTACTCTACTTATGATGGTAAGTAAAGCAAAATTAAAGCCTATTGAGACTGTAAATAATTGCAAGAGTGTAGGCATGTCACTAAATACTACCAAAACACTTAGGAAAAGGAAACTATAATAAGAATTTTGGTTATCTATGTGTCTCGCAATATATGTTTTGCACAGTCGTGAGACTCATGTGACTGTCTCTACAAACAATTGCAAGGTTGACCAAAAAAAAAAAAATTGGATGCTTTTAGGCAGCGAACGAGTCCAATGGAGACCTGAAAAGGTTAAAAAAGTTAATTTTATTGAAACCAATTCCAAACATAGTGAAAAAAGTGGTGGGCTCCAGTATTGTAGAAATAATGCTACAACTCCTGGAGCTTCCTATCTCTAATTTTATCAACCCGGTAGTTCGTACAAACTTGGAAGCGACGGTGCTGTATGCACAAGTACTAGCTCTTGTCGCAGCTGTCACTTGGTCAGCTGGCACAAGTCCGCTAGGGCTCAAGCCAACTTCTATATGCTCTCAGAAGAAGCTTTCTAAATGATGGACGAAGGCTATCTCAAAGGAAATTAATCTACTTTGCAAAAATGAATTGAAAGCCAACCAAAACATGGAAACCCTAGTAAACCCTAATCTGACTAGTTTAACCTCTATGATGCAATAGTGAGAGTGCAAATGTCTAAAAATGATGCCATTACTTCTAGTGATGTGAAATGCATGAACTCAAACTACTTCCATTAAAAAGAACATTGTTTTTGTATTTTTGCTTAAGTGGATGGAGTGATTATGATTTTGTTTCTTATCAGGGTTTGGTTGTGCAGAGGTGGTGCGAAGGGAGAGAAAGCTTGGGAAAGGTCAGGAGGGCTAGGAGAGGTCCCAGAAGATCCCTAGCATCAGTCCACAGAAGTCCACAACGTTCAGGTGCTCGGCAACCAAGTTTGCAGGCTTCTACAGGATGTCTGCAGGGGATCCTACAGGAAACTCAAGGATTCTACAGGAAGTCTACTAACTTCTACAGGATGTTCTACCGTGGGAGTTTTGGGTGATGGTGAAGTGATGGAGCGGTATGGGTGGATAGGTAAGATGGATATGGAGCTTGTGATGGCTCAGGGGCAGAGAAATAAGATGGAGAAAGAGTGCACGAAGTTGGTTGGTGGATAGAAGGATGGAAGCAACGAAAGGTTAAGAAAATGGAGCTACGTGGGCAATGGAAGAGTTGGAAGGCAAACGAGCTGAACAGAGGTCAAGTAGGTGGCTTTAGGCGTGGTTGAGAAGAAGAAGAACATGATAATGTGATGCTATGCAGTGTAAAAGAAACAGATCCTCTATATCTTGCACAAAATCGAGAATTCCATCAACCTATTCTAACTGTGTTATTAAACCAATGAACAACAATGTAAAGTGTGGAGAAAGATCGTGCATGGTGTTGGAACGAAGCATTAGTGCTCAAGAGAAAAATGCATGGATGGATCTACAATTGCAATGACTATGTGGCAGCTTGCATGAAAGCATAAGACTGCGTTTTTGGTGGTTGGTACAGCCCACACCCCCAATCTCTAAACAGAGATGGCAGCGAGTGCACTATCAACCTTTTTTGGAGCTCTAATGAATTACAATCCTCCTACTCTAATCTAAGCGACTGAAAGCACTTGAACTGTAAACTAATCCTACTCAATCACATAAAAGAAATCAAATCAGCAGACTGTAAATTCTAAATGCATGTCAAAACAGAGGAAATAAAGTGCTGCAAGGAAACAAGTAACAATACAAGGAAGAGGAGGTCTATTGCTCTCAGGTTGGGCCCTAACCTGAGAGCTATAGCTCCCTTAAAAACTCAGAATTGAATCCAAAGCTGCCTGCCTTTATTAAATAATCATGAGTCTAACATCATGCCAAAACTGGCTTACAAAGAGCAAAAACCCAAATTGACTAACTAGCTAACCAAATTGACTAACTGAAATGAGGTCTTAAGCCCTCTTATTTATACAATTTGAGGACCCAACAGTCCTCCTAAAATTTAGGGACTCGGCTGCCCAAGACTTGTAGTTAACAGCAGTCCTACTTGACTTGCTTGGCTGCCCTTGTGCTGATTGATTTGGTGGCCCTTGAACTCCGAGCTGATGGTGGAGAATTCGAGGTAAGGGCCCATAAATGAAGGGGACACCTTCCTACAAATCCTCTAGCTTGTTCTCCCACGAATTTGGCTGCCAAGTGCTCATTAAGACCTTCAATTTTGTCTCCAAGTTGACCAAAAAGGCTACACAAAGCACCCATTAGACTTGTTGGCATAATGACTAACCAAATTCACTCTATTAACATAAATATAATCAAAAACATGCAATAAACTAATGAGAATGGTGGATTAAGTCAAATTAGGAGGTTGAATGAGCCCAAATAATTGTCCATTTTTGGGGCTCATCATCACCCCCCTACTGAAAGTGTTGCTCATCCTCTGAGCAACCAATCTCTCTCCTCATCTTTGATGGCCCTGGTGGCTTCTTTTGCTAACATCTCGGCCGATTTATCCTTTGGCTTCCCTCTTTTCAAACTTCCTGTAGAAACAGCTCGTTGGCTTCCTGTAGAAACAGTCTGCTAGCTTCCCGTAGAAACAGTCCTCTGTCTTCCTGTAGAAACAAACAGCACCACTGTATCCTGCTTGGCTGTAGGCGATCTTCCTTTCAGCTTGGTTGTGGCAGCCTTCATCTTCTCCCCCTTCTGCTCTTCTTCCTCACTGTCTGTTGCTTTTCTTAGTGAATCCTCAGCCTTGTTATGAGTGCACAAGTATATGCAATCATATGGAAGAAATGGTGCCCTCTTCTCTGTCAGAGACAATTCACCAGCATTTTGTGTGAAAGCAAATATACCATCAAACTATCACCTCTCAGCTTCAAAGTAAGGTCTTCACAGAAATCATCAAAGATGAACATCTTGCTAACAATTCCTCAAATGCTAAGTTGGACCAGTTAGCAGAATGAAGCCATCACCAAATCACTCCACTTTTCAAAGGCTTTGGTAAGCAGGTTATTGTGCTTAAGCATATTAGTAAATGGAATAAGTAGCAATATACGAACACACCCAAGTCCCAAGTTGAAAACACCTTCCTCTTTTATAAATTTCACAAACATCAGTGAAACAAGGAGACACAAGACAATCAATCAGAACCAAGCCAAAATAGTGTTTTCAGGACTTCCTGTAGAAAGTCTTGTAGCTGATTTCTGGCTTCCTGTAGAAAGTGTTTTCACTGTTTTGGTCTGCGTGGCTGGGGGTGTCTTCCCTTTTAATTTTGGTGTGGTTGCCTTGGTTTTGTCTTCACTTGTTTGGACTTTTTCAGTCCTCTCTGCCCTGCTTTGCAATTGTTTCCTCAGGGGTGTTTGTGTCTTTATTTCACCCGCAGCTTTGGTCTCAACAACTGGTCCTTTTTCTTGATTTACCTCTAGCTTTTCCTGCTGCTTTACCTGTGGCTTTTCCTGTGGTGGTCTGTCTTGGGTTTCCTTACCCCTAGCTTTCTCTTCTGCCTCAATGTGCCCCCTTTCCTCACTGCTGGATGAAGTGAGTTCCTTGGCCAGAATTCAGATATAATGCACTGTTTTTGCTTGCGCTCTGATCAGAAGGGGAATTCTGTGTATGGTTTCCACCTTTGATTCTCAAGACAGGGTTTCTCAGATGTTTGTATCTCCCTTTTCACCAATTCCTTGGTTATATTGCTGCTGCTGCCCCAAAACTTGACTGTCAAAATGAAATTAGGCTCTCACAGACAGAGTGCAGAGCTTAATTTTCACACCCACCAGCATACATATAACCATGTAAAATTCACATTTTTCACACAGGTTAGCCCTGACAGTGATTTATCTTTTCTACAAGAGAGATTTTAATTCAAGACCCTGGAGAAAATCTCACATGCAGACCATGAAGACAATTCCAGGCAGTGATAATAAAACAACTTTTGAATTCGTAGACAGACTTCCATTCACATTTTCCTTACCCCCTCAACACATCGAATTCACCACCTTTTGAATTATTTGCATGGGAAAGTTATGTTCAGGCCTACCTCACTGAGAATTTCCACCCTCGACGTGAACAGTCCAAGCTTCTTCGTATGCTGGGTTTCTTGTAGCACAGCTTCCTGTAGAAACGCCTGTAGAGTGTGATAGGTGGGAGATTTTTTTAAAAACGGCAGAAATCTAAGAAATCAGGAAGAAAACTTGTAGAGGACCATTGGTTAACTGATCTGGAAGTGGTGGACATGTGCTTCAGTTGACCGTAGTTGAACAAAGAGTGGTGAGAGTTTCAGCCGAGCGTTGTTTAACTGCAGCGTGATTTGTGGTGAGCTGGAAAAAATGTGTGTTGTCTTCATTCGAACTACAGTGATGTTATAAACTGTATGTTCTCCTCTATCTGTAATTATTTGACGTCCTGTGCACTGGAGTTCAACTGATCTACCACTAACTGTGTTTTTCAACTTCCACGTGAATGACTTACCCATGCATGCTGCGTGGTTTTTGCCTGGATGAGTGCAATCGAATATGGCTAACTTCCTAACTGAATCTCACCATCTCATTCATTCATGCAATGCTTTAGATTAGATCTATGCAAACAGATGAACAAGGTTTAGTCACGTACCTGAAGTCAAACGACTGCTTGTGAAGCTTTTTGCTGCTGCATGCTCTGATTCTGCTGCTGCATGCTTGGATCCTTTGATTGCATGAGGGCTTGGCTGATGATTTTTGATTGCTTTTCCTTGTGCAGGTGTCCTTTGGCCGGATCTGAGCTGCATGCAATTGCTTCCACGTTCAGATCTGCACCTTCAAGCTGCTGCTGCTGCATGGTCACAAAACCAGAACTTGTTTTCGCCATTGCTCTCAAACGGTAAACTGGATTGATCTGAAACTCGGTGAGCATGTTCCTATCATCATTATGCATCCCCCATAGCAAAATCGTGATCAATGGATGCACGGATTTCGAGAAAAATGGAAAATGGCTGAATATTTCAGAGATCGATTTCTCGGAAACCGTGCATCGGAATCAGATGACACTGATTGGGTAGGCTACTATCACTCGTATTCATATCCCCATGAAACAGGTTTTGAAACGGATGCACAGTTATGGAGAAAATGCAAAAATGGCTGATGGTGATGGAGGCTGATTCCTTGGAAACCGTGCACCGGAATTGGCAGAAACTGCTCAAGCATGTTGCCATCACCCTTGTGCAATTCCCCATAAAACGGTTTGTCAAATGGATGCATGGTTTTCAAGTTATGGCAAAAACAAGTTTTGTTCTATGGATTTTTGGTTCAAGGCACTTTGCATGTGTTTGCATGGAAGGAAAAACTGAGCTTGGGCTGTGATGCAGGTATGGAGATGATGGAGGAGGAGTTGGAAGATTTCATGAGGGCTTCTGAACCCTTGAGGAAGCTACAATGTTCGCCAAACCACTTTTTGAAATCCATGTCTAGTTTCCCACAATTTCTACAGGAAGTTCCTATAGAAGTGCAATGAGAAGCACAATGAGGTGGAAAGAATGATGGAGAAAGGCAAGGGATGGAAACATAAGTGCTTGTAGGCCTAATCAAAAGATTCACACCATTAGATTCACTTTTGAAATTGGATTTGGCTCGTCCAAAGGTTCTACAGGATGTTTCCTGTAGAAATACAGAGCTTCCTGTAGAAGGCACAAGAAAGATTCCTTTAACCTTGATTTGAGTGCTCCTCCTGTCATGAAACGTCCTTCTTGCAACCTGAAATGTCATTGCTGCAACATGAAATTATTCAATGGAGATTAGATTTATTTTTCTTTTTCTTTTTCTCTTTTTTTTTTTTTTGAAAAACAACTAGGGCGCCTCATGGAGGTTTTCACCCTAATTGCCTGCCTTGGGCACCTCCAAGGGAGGTTTTCACCCAAAGATCTTATTGCCCTTTTATTTTCTCTTCTTTCCAACCCATTGACCGCCTCATGGAGGTTTTCAATCAATGAGCCAATCTAAGGCGCCTCCGAGGGGGTTTTCACCTTAGATTTTTATTTTCTTCTTATTTTCATTTTTTTTCTTCTTCTTTTTTTTTTTTTTACCCTACCCTACTTGAAAAACAAAATCATTTTCAAGTATAAGAATACTTCTAATGGAGCCATGTGCACATCGAGATTAGAGAAAGGATGATGTGAAGGCTCGAAATACATGCTTTGACAACGATCCAGATTTCAGAGACAAAATGATCTGACTTTGAATGGATCAAACATAGTTGAGGAAGAGAGTACTGCTGCAACTTAGTGACTGTTTGGAACCATGTCTCAATATAGCTCTGATATCCTTGGTCCTTTTGCTGATCTGGATCATTCTTCATGTCACTTTCTATCATGACTTTCTCATCTTCCTTCTTTTGCTGATCTTTCTCTTGAATACATGGAAGATTTGATGGTAACCATGAGGAAACTCTCTCGATCTTTGATTCTGATCTATTCTCTTCATCAAGTGAAACCCATGGTTCTTTGATCTCCTCTTTTGAATCTTCTTTTGCTTTTGGTCCTTCAATGTTGTCAATATAATCTCTGCTTTGCAACACTCTTCCTGAGCTTTGGTGAAGATCATTGGGCTCAAGAGGAGTTGTTTGGATATGTTGTGCCTCAGATTTGCAATGGGGTTGAGCTGCTCCATTGTGTGGTTTTGGAAATGGTGGTACGGGTAAGTGAGTGGAGGTGTGAAATTGAGATGGAGATGGATGGCATTGTGGTTGGGTAGGCATTTGGGGTTTCCTTGGTGGAGGAGGAGGCGATGGTTGTGGATGAGCAGGTGGTGGAGGAAAATGAGCGGGATGAGAGTTGTACTGGGGCCTCCACCCCTGATAAGGTGCATTCCACTGAGGCTGTGCCTGAGCATAAGAGTGAAATGAATGAACAGCTGGTTGGGCGTAATATGGATCTGTGAAGGAACAAGGAGGAGGTGTGAACCATGATGGATGAGCAGGGGGACCCCAAGAAGGCATGAAAGTGGCTTGGTAGGGGTCATAATAGGTCTCAGGTGTCCCTTGCAGCTCCTGCTAGTAAGATCTAGGTCCATGCGGCCAACTTTGGTTCATGTAATAGAGTGATTCAGTGGCTCCCTTGGCTCTTTGATATGCAGCTTTGATTCTGGGCAAGGAGGGGCACTGATCTGTAGGATGGTATTCTTCACAGACAAAACACACTTCTATGGAGTACAATGGACATTCGTTCCTAGGATGCTTTCTAGTGCACCTAGGACAAAAAATGGCCAAAGCCCTCTTGGCTTCTTCTTGCTTCTTTTGGATCCGCAAGGTATCCAGTTGCATGGCAAGAAACTGCCTCATATCACTCTTGAAATCTTTGATCTAGTTTTCAAATTCATCTTTGGACAAGATGTTGCTCCCAACATTTCTACTTGTAGCCATTTGCTCTAGAGGAATGTTTTCTTCTTCTTCCCCCCTAGAGGTTCTTCAAATATGTCTTGATGTCCACCCAGGGGTTCTTCAATCACAGCCATCGAAGAAGAGAGAAGGCTGTGTGAAGCAGTGGGGGTGTTTTGCAATCATTTTTCTAACTTATCTCTACTCCTACAAGGCATGAAATGAAATCTTTTTGGTTGATTTTTTTCTTTTTTCTCTACTTCTACATGCAAAAATGAAATAGATTGAACTGCAACTAACTATCTTGTTGAAATGAAAATGCGGAATTGAAATGAAAGCGGGAAAGGACTAATCTATTTTGCTCAAATGAAATTGCAGGAACGAAATGCTAGTCTACGCTTGCAGAATTGAAATGCTAATCTACGCTTGCAGAATTGAAATTGCGGAATTGAAATGCTAATCTATGAAAGCGAGAAATGCTAATCTATGAAAGCGGGAAATGCTAATCTACTTTTGCATAAACGAAATTGCATAATGGAAATGAAATAAACTACTTAGCAGAAGGTTGTAGTAGAAAATAGAAGAATAGCGACAATCACCAATACTCTGTGTTATAGCTCCAAATCTCACTCTTATGGTTTGTGATGCTGCACTTATGGCCTAGGGAAACCCCTCCTTCCAGACCTGGTCCAAAAATTTAAAAAACAGTGTTTTATTCCCTATACGCGACATTGCCCTGTGTTAAACGCGTGTACACGCGGGTCTGTCATACCCAACCCGCGTGTATCTATTAAAACACTTAAAAAAATAATAAATTCCTCTTTTTCGGGCGGTGATCGCGGGTTTACCTGCTGGATCACCTGTTAGTGCCCATGGCCCAACTGTTCCCAACCAACTCCTAACTAAAAAACTACTTTGGGGAGGGTATAAAAAGACATCAAAGGGAAGGCCAAGGGGAGAGAGAAAAAGGAGAGCAAGATTATTATGCTGAGATTTTTCCCTTAGACCAGGTCTGAAGTCCTTGGTGCATTCTGCACTTCCCCCACTTTGCATAGGAAACCCTTGTTTCCATGTGTATTGGTGATCATTCATCCTTGACATCATCATTGAGTAAGACTTGGAAGGAGCTCTTGTTGGAGGCTTGAGGCTGGAACGAATCCGGGAGGAAGCTTGCTTGGAGCCTGCTGAAGGTGTTCAGGTGATATCATTCTGATATATGTACTTTATTTGCCTTTATATATAAAGAAACACGTCTTTGTTCCCGAATAATCTTTCTTTATGCTTATGAGATTCTTGTGTTGAATTCTTATGAAAGTGGTTACTTAAAGATTTTTATAACTAACTTTATAGCATAAAGATGATTTATACATAAGTATCTGTACATGTACTATTGTGTTCTTTGATTTTTTTGTCTTGCAGGTCAAAGAAAGAAGAAGGGAACTCCAAGAAGGGTTTGGACCCTTAAGGTCTTCTCGAACGTAGGACCTTAGGTACGTACCCTTAACGTTAGCATTTGCTTAAAAGTAAAAATGATGGCTGTGTGTGTGTGTTTCTTTGAATAAGCAATTTTCAGTCTGGTAGAGTCTTAGCCCAAAGGACCCTAGGGGTATTTTCCCTTCAACCAGAATTGGCGACTCCGCTGGGGACAACACTCTTGTTGTTCCTAGTTTGGGTAGTCCTCAAGCCAATCAAGGCTCAGCCCCTCTGTTTGTTGGCTCTGACTGTCTGATCTTTTCTTGAAATCCAAGCTTTTCCAGTTTTTCAGTCTGTGTTTTTTTATTTTTCTTGAAAGACTTCAGATACGCTCTTTTTCTGGATTACAGAAGCGTATATACGCAAGTTGCACTAAGTGAACCCGCGTATATGCAGGTTTCCTTAGTTACAGTCGCGTGTACACGCATTCTGCAAATAATTGCAGACGCGTATATTCCATAATTTTCAAGATTTATAATTTTTCTTTTTGCTGAATGTCTGTCTGGTGGTTTGGGTCAGTTTAAAGCAGTCAATTCCCTGTGACAGTTCTCTGTTTAACAGGGGGCATCTTGTTCTGAACTCTCTCTAGTTATAAGGAGTACTAGTCTTGTTTTTCGTTGATTGCAAGCGTCATTGATTTTTGACACACAAGATTTCTGTTTGAGAATCTTGATTGCTCTGTTTCGGCAGAGTGGGAAGATTGTGTTCAATCTTTGTGTCCATTTTATTTTCATGACACTTTTGTTTGCTTAACGAAATCATTTTTATGACCATTTGCTCCTTCGTTTCGGGAAATTTGTTTGTTACCATTTTCTTGAAACTTGTCTTTTGATATTTTGGACTTTCATTGCTGCTTTTGATTGTCAAAAGCGATTTCGAACACATTTTATTTTTGTTGAGTTCTCATCATTTGAAAGGTGTCAATTCACAAAAGTGTTTGGTTGCTTGTTTATCAATCATTGGTGTCAGTATTTTTGAGAGCTTTCCTTTGAAAAAGACTTTTTGGTTTGATTGAAAGAAAATCTTTTGAAAGTTTTGAGTTTCGCTTTCTTAAACTTGCTTTTCATTTGATTTCCTTTTTTGCGAAGTGAAAGTGCTTTGTTTTTATCTTAAAACTTGTTTTTATTGTTTGGACGAAATGATTGGTAACACATCATCTTCTATCTAAGCATTTTAGTGGCAAGACAAAATCTGGTAAAGCAGCAACTTTCCTTCTTTGTTTTTAGAGTAGTCTTTGAATCTTGCATCCACATATAGTTCTTGCATTAGGGTAAGATTTGCATCTCTTTTTAGGCATATTTAGTTTTGTTAGTTTTTGTGAGTGTGGAGTCTGAAAAGAAAAAGGAAAAAATTTTGTTTATATTACAAGTGCCTCTGAACCTCATAGAAATTGCTCTTCATCGAAAACAAAAGTGCATGTGCATGTAGCTAAGTTTTATTAATTTCTTTTGCGTCCATAAAAACACCACAAGTTTCACCTCCATTACCTTTGACTTAAAGAACAGCCTAATAAAATCAAGCGCTTAATTAAAATCCACTAGAACTTTTTGTTTTAGTTATTACACCAACAAGTTTAGGATTTTAGGGCCTTGGATTAGGCGAGTGGAGAGTTAACTCTCCAAGGCCACATAAAACGTCAAACATAAGAGTCTGATTAAAGAGAGTAAATCCAATAGCGTTAGGAAGACCAGGAAAGCTCCGGATCTGGGAGTTAAGCACGAGGGTCTGTGAAGACAGGGAAGAGAGATACCCCCTCTCCTACTTGTCCGAACTTACCTCACGACTGTTCCGCCTGGCTTCTGCGACGAGTTGGTACCCATAGTTGCCTCTCCTAGGGATCTGTATAGGTGGCTGCGGAGGGGAATCCCGTGGCACCTGAGGTCGACGTTGTATCACTCTCGACAGTACTTCCGGAGGGCACCCTTGCGAAGCTTGGGGGCTTGCACCGGCGCAGGCTGTTGTCAAGAGGTCAGTGTAACTTCCTCTGATACCTTCGCTGATAGGACTGGGCCCTCATCATCCCAGACTATCTTCGGAAGGCCCTTTGATTCACTTTCTCGTATTTTGGTGTCCGGTCCTAATCACCTGGAGCGGAAATACTTGAAAGTTGTTTGACTGGCTGTATCTTTAGGAACTTTATAGTGTGTGCTCTGTGCTCCTAGTTGGCCTAGCTTTTAATTTTTTGAGTCTTTAGATAAGATCATAACAAAAAATTCAAAGTGGCTGACCGGTCTCCAAGACGGTCTCGAAGACTTCGTGGTCTCTCGCCACCTAGTTTAGAGCCTTCTCCTAGAAGGCGCAGAGGGAATACTACCGGTGGGGTCCGTCCCACGCCGGTTGACGCATCGGGGATTGATCCTCCTCTCGGGGATATTAGCGGCCAAGCAAGGCCTGGTACTTCTGAGCAAGAGAGGGACACTCCAGTCCTTTCTCGAGTTCGCTTTCAAGCGGAGAATAACGTAGAGGTAGAAGAACTTTCAGAATCATTAGTGATTCCAAATTCTCCACTACCATCTAGTTATCCAGACGTATTGTAATACGTTGGGCCTCCATTATATAGACCATCGAGTCCAGGTTACGCTACGCGCTTACCATTTATGATCACTACTGGAAGCATGGCTTCTACAAGTGCTGCGACTATGCAAACCCCAACATCGGTGCAAGGGGGAGGAACCATTTCCATCCCCTCCGCTTCCTTGTTCGGATCGTTTGCTAGCACATCTTTGGTTGGGTCTACCTCCATTCCGTCCACGAGTGGAAATGCCCAAACCAATGCTTTTAGTACTGGTTCCTTCCTTTTTGGCACCCAATCACAGGGTATTCCATCAGTTCCGTTCAGTGCCGCTACGTCCATGATGGGCGGATCGGCTTCATTTCAGGGTTTTCCTTTTGGAAGTGGTCATATCCCACATTCCAACCCAACGGTAGGATCCATGCCTTTTTCTTCAATAGGACAAAGCAGCAATCCTTTCCAAGGTTGGAATAACCCTGGGGTTAGTAGCGCAGGAACTGCGAATCCATTTATTGGCCAACAAGGAAGTAGGCCGTATTCCACAGTTAGCATGTTTCAAAGTATTCCTCCCCTCGCTTCGGCTTGGAACCCATATCAGGGGTTATCGACTCCTTACAATTCTTTAGGAGGAAACTTTGCAAGCTATGGAGCTTATACGACAGGAGTTGGTCAAACTCCAAATTTTGCTAGACCACAAGGCTTGCCTTTTGGTTCAGCCGGTTCTACTGGTCACTTCGGGCAACCTGGTGCCTCCCAAATCCCAGGACAATCTTTTCAGAACTTTGGGAGTTCTACCCAGTCCGGGTGGAATCCCCTAGGTCCTCCTAGGCTTCCGTTTCTGGCAACGTTAAACTTGCCAGATCTCACTAAGCTAACGAATGATCCTATCAGATACAATCTGGCCTGGCCTCCAGTCCCAACCAAACTCCCTTCGGACATTCCAAAATTCGAAGGGAAGAGTGGTGAAGATCCGGGCGATCATGTAACCACATTCCATTTGTGGTGCTCATCCAACTCCCTCATCGAGGATTCGATTAGGTTGAGACTCTTTCAGTGCACCTTGACTGGTAATGCAGCTAAATGGTATATAGAGTTGCCAGGGGGTAGCTTTACATCGTTCGCTGACTTAGCCAATATCTTCTTGAATCACTTCCAGTTGCCTGTCCGCTATGATGCCGGAACTGAACTTTTGGCTACCTTTCGTCAGGGTAAGGCAACCCACATTTCTGATCACATTCAGGAATGGAGACGGAGAAAGAGGCTCATCAAAGCCGAAATCCCTCCGGAGTACCGTCTAGAGTGGTTTTTGAAGTCTTTGCAACCCGAGATCTCCAAGGATGTCTCCATGTCTAGGGTCTATTCTGAGGAGCAAGCCATTTTCAGGGCCCAGCAGTTAGAACTGATTTACTCTCAGTCTGGGATCCTCCAAAAGTACTTGCCAGATGCTCCTGGATCTAAGGTTGATTTAGCTAAGCCAAAGCCAGGTCCGGACGCGGATGGTATCATAGGGTCAGTAGACTCGACTACAGTGAACTTGTTGATTCAATTGCAGCAGTTGTCATTACAAACTGCTCCTAACAACCAAGTCACAATGTCTAATCCTCCCGCTTCCCAAAATTCTTCCATTAACGCCGTCCAATCCGATAACCCCAAAGGAAATCAAAATTCCAATGGGAAAAAGAAAGGACGTGGTAAAAAGAAGAACTCGGATGGGAAGCCCGATGCAAATAAATCCGGCAACAACGCTGGTGGTGGTAAAGGTGAGTCGAGAAAGAAAGTTAAGTTTCCTTGCAAGTTATGCAGTGGGGACCATCTAACTCATCTTTGCCCTAGAATTGAAGACGCTTAGCGCTTGTTAGGACAGCAAGGGACTTCTAGTTCGCAAGCTGTGTTGACTAACCCGTTTCCCCAAGGGCAGCAACTTCTTGCTGGCGCAAATTCGAATCCTGGGACCTCCTCAGGGGGCAACCAGGAAGGGGAAAAAGCATCAAATGTTTTTATGATGGGTTCAAACGTTAACGTGACTACTCGGTCACGTGATTATGGTGAAGCCGAAACATCTAAGGATAAAATGGTTCCCGGAAGTAATGACCTTCATATCGAGCGACCTCCTGTTGAGACTATACCTAGGATACCGAAAGGTTCCGCCAAACGCGCGACAATTAACCCCAATGCTAGAGCTGCCCAAAATTACTCCATTGTGGAGGATTTGGCTCAAAGCCCATGTGCTATGTCCGCTTTGGAAGTTCTCCAGTCATGTCCGTCTCAGAGAAGTGCTTTACTCTCCGCCATTGGAGCAGTCGATCCAGCTAACTCTCTAGTGCTCTCTTTTGACATGTCAAATGTCAAAAAGAGACTCCCTCATCATATGGCTTTTCAGGTAAAGTCAACATACCGAAAAATCAATATTTTTCGCACCGTTATTGATGAAGGAGCTTCCACATGCGTCATGTCCATGTCATGTTGGAAGGCTATTGGTTCACCTTCGGCTGTTCCTTCACCAACCGTCTTAACTGCATTTGATGGCCATTCTCACAAACCGCATGGGATTATCCCGGCCTTTCCTATATGTGTTGGAGGGAAGGTCGTTAATATCGAAGTTGAAGTCGTAGATGCTAACCTAGACTATAATCTCCTATTAGGAAGGAACTGGGTGTACGAGATGGAAGCTGTTGTTTTGACTCTGTTTCGTGTCATTTGCTTTCCTCATGAGGGGAAAATCGTTAAGGTTGATCAATTGGACTATGCTCCAATCGATCCTCAAGCAACCTCCGACTCTACTGTTCCTTTGGTGGATAACCCTCGCCCGCCGACTGAGAATTTAGGAGTAGGGATGTATTCCTCATTGATGGGTACGTTTGATCTTCCCTCTCCTTTTGCAAGAATCAATGCTATTTCATCATCCAAGGAGTCTTCTCGAGAAGAGTTCTTCCGAACTCATCATTTTTCCGACCCTTGGACCTTGCCTTCACCTACGACCACATTAGTTGAAGGGCAAGTTAATGGAATGGCGTTTCCTATATCTGCAGCTGAGCTTAGATATCAGGCTATCGTAGACTCTGCAGATAACCATTCTACTCCTTTTTCCGAAGAGGAGTTAGATGGTCATGTGGCCCCCACTTGGAGCTTTGATTCTAACTCTGCCTTGGACTGCTTAGATTCGGTTCTACCTTCTGAAGAAGCAATCCTCGAAATTATGATGGGTATAGATTGACCTTGGGAAGACTTACACCATCGCTCATATTTTCTTCCTCCATTGCAGGAAGTAGAATCTAGATTCTCCGAGCTCGTTGGTAGTGATGTTTGTACGGTGTCGAACCCTTTGGCTCCAACACACGTGCGTGCCGAAGGTAATATGTCGGTAATCTCAAAAACGATACCTATAAACATCTCTAAGGATCCTAACATCATCGAGAATATCTCCATCGGAAGTGAGTGTTCCCCTGAAGAAATTCAAATTTACACCGACCTATTCAAGGAATATCGTGATGTATTTGCTTGGTCTTATGAGGAAATTCCCGGCATTGATCCTTCTATAGTCCAACATGAGATCAAGACGTACGAAAACGCAAAACCGATTCGTCAAAGGCTTCGGCTGGTTAACCCTAGGAAAGCAGCGGCTATCAAAGCTGAGGTTGAGAAGCTGCTAAGGGCGGGTTTTATATACCCTGTTCCTCTTACGGATTGGGTTTCGAATCCAGTCCCTGTGGACAAAAAGCAAGGAACAATCCGCGTATGCATCGATTTTAGGGACTTGAACAAGACTTGTCCAAAAGACAATTACCCCACGCCATTCATTGATCAGATTATCGACGAGTGTGCGGGTAATGAAATTTTTTCCTTCATGGACGGCTTTTCGGGTTATAATCAGATCTCCATCCGTCCTGAAGATCAGCATAAGACAGCCTTCATATGTCCCTGGGGTACCTTTGCATATCGAAAGATGCCTTTTGGTCTTAAAAATGCTGGAGCCACCTTTCAGCGGGCCATGTCTTACGCTTTCCACGACATCAAACATATCATCGAGGCATACTTAGATGATCTCGCTGCTCGTTCTCGAAAGAGAACTGATCATCCTAGTCATCTTCGATTAGTCTTTGAGCGATGTCGTTTTTACAAAATCTGGTTGAATCCTAATAAGTGTGTTTTCGCGGTTACATCAGGTCGGTTGTTAGGGTTTATAGTTTCCAATGAAGGGATTCGGGTTGATCCCTTCAAGGTTGAGGCAATAGTTCAGTTGCCTCCCCCGTCTTCAATTCGTCAACTTCAAAGTCTTCAAGGGAAGGCCAATTTCTTAAGAAGGTTTATAGCAAACTATGCCGAGATCACTAAAGGGTTCATGCATTTGCTACGGAAAGGAGTTCCATTCCTGTGGGACGACTTTGCGCAGCGGTCGTTTGATGCTTTGAAAAAGGCATTAGCCTCTGCCCCGCTTTTGAGTCCACCGGATTATGGTAGAGACTTCCTTTTATATCTCGCTGCAGCAGAATCTACCATTGGTATGGTTCTAGTTCAGGAAGACGATGCTCTTGTCGAGCACGTGATTTATTATTTGAGCCGAGGCTTGATAGGCCCTGAACTCCGCTATTCTCCAGTTGAGAAGTTGGCCTTGGCAGCGGTCCATGCTGTCCAGAGGCTCCGTCATTACATTTTGCTACGCAAAACTTTTGTCTTAGCGGCGGTCAATCCATTCCAATTTGTCCTCAGTAGGCGAGTGATTGGGGGCAAATATAATAGATGGATAGTCATTTTACAAGAATTCGATCTCGAGTTCTTGTCCGCCAAGTCTAAGAAATCTATGGTCTTCGCGGAGCTAATTTCTGAGCTTCCTTGTGGAGAGGATATTGTTTATGAGGAAAGTTTACCCGACGAACATATATTCCTCATCTCTTCACAAGACCCTTGGTATGGAGATATCATTGTTTATCTCCAGACTTCGAAGTTTCCCTCTACTTTCTCCAAGGATGAACGTCGCAAATTACGTCACCTGGCTAAAAACTATGTTATCATTGGTGACACATTATATCGTCGAGGGGTTGATTCAATTCTCCGATGTTGTTTAACCTTAGAGGAAGCAGAGTCTGTGCTTAATGATTGCCACAGTGGAGCTTGTGGCGGTCATCTATCCGGGCTTGCTACAGCCCAGCGCATCTTACGTGCCGGCTACTTTTGGCCTTCACTCTTTAAGGACTGTGTGGAAGCGGTCAAACGCTGTCACCCGTGTCAAATTTTTACTCGCAAGATGCGCGCGCATCCAGCTCCCCTTTTTCCCGTTGTCACCGTCGGTCCCTTCACTAAGTGGGGTATTGATTTTACGACTTGTAATCCGCCTTCAGCGGCAAATCACAAGTACATTATCGTGGCTGTAGACTACTTCACGAAGTGGGCTGAGGCCATGCCTACTTATAAGAATGACAGTGACATGGCAGCTTTGTTTCTTTTCAATCAGGTTATCTCAAGATTCGGTATCCCAAGGGAGATTGTCACTGACCATGGCAGTCATTTCCAAAATCAGCTAATGTCCGAATTGGCTCTTAAATTAGGTTTCCGTCAAGAGCATTCGTCTCCTTACTATCCTCAGGCCAATGGACAGGTCGAGGCGGTCAATAAAACTCTTAAGACGATACTCCAACGGACAATCGATAAAAATCGGTCCAATTGGCACATTATGTTGTATCCGGCTCTTTGGGCATACCGAACCTCCGTCAAAACGGCTACTGGTTTTACTCCTTTTCAGTTGGTTTACGGGATGGAATCTATCTTTCCGGTCGAATGTGAAATTCCATCTCTGAAATTGGCTGTCGAGCTTCTTCCTGAGACTTCGAGTCTCGAGGAGCGCCTAGTTCACCTGGAACATCTCGATGAGCAGCGTCGAGATGCCACCACGATGAATGAGGCCCATAAGAAAAGGGTCAAAACTCAGTATGATAAGTCTGTCCGTCCTCGTGTCTTTTCTGAAGGTGACCTTGTCTTGGTCTATGACCAAGATAAGGACGCCTTGGGGGCAGGCAAATTTAAGCCTATGTGGTACGGTCCTTTCATTATAAAATGAGTCTTAGAAAAAGGATCGTATGAGTTAATTGATTTCGAAGGAAACAAGCTGGCGGAGCCCCGAAATGGGCTCTATTTAAAGAAGTATTTTGCTTAGTTTTACCAGGCAATGACTTCTTTGTATTTTATGTATATTTGTACATATCTTATCGAGCGTTTTCTGATATCAGCACTTTTTGGTCTGCTTTGGCAGGTGTTGATGGATGATTTGGTTTATTTTGGATTCGTCGATGGTGCTAGTCGGCACACTCGGAATCTTGCTTCCGCAGCTTGGGTACTTTATTACCCAACTGGTCAGTTGATGATATCGAGAGGCGTGTGTATCGGTCCTGCTTCAAACAATATGGCCAAGTATACAGCGGTTATCAATTTATTATCCGAGGCAATCTCTCATGGGATCGACTCGTTGGTAGTATCTCTTGATTCTCAATTGATAGTGCCTCAGTTAAATAACATTTATCGGGTTAGAGATCCATCATTATATCGCCAATATTTAAGGGTGAGGTTGTTGCAAAGATCATTTATTTACATTAATTATTTGCACATTCCAAGATCTCAAAATTGGTTAGCTGATTCTATCGCTAATCAAGCATTAGACTGGCATATCAATCATTCATCATCATAAAATCATACATCAAAAAGTCAAACTGTATATATATATATATATATCGCAAAGCGTCTCGAGTGTACATATGTGTGTCCAAAAATATACAAAATTGGGACTCAAATTCCCATAATCATGTCAGGCATATCTAATGCCTCGGCTCTGGATGAGCAGCTAAATAACTAACTATAGCATGGGCCACGCACCGAAAAACGCGAACCCAGTCACGTGGCATCCCAACCACATGACGCTGCATATCTGGAGGAAGGTCCTCTATCTCGGCCATCGGTACTTGGTAGCTCAATCTCGCCAAGTGTCGCTGGACGTTGGCGAGGGTCCTTTCCGCATCCGCAGCCGCCTCTTCGACTCCTCGGCCACGCCGTCCATGCCGTGGGAATCCATCTGGTTGCACGGGCCCAATGTCTGGAACATGATCATCATATTAGCCATTTGAATCTCATCAAAAATATTTTTCAAAGTTCATCATTATATTTGAAAAATCCTAAAAATCATAAAATCATAACAATCAAAAATCTTACCGATCTCGCCCCATGCTGCATCCGGTGGTAACACTAGATCAGGATCTCCTCGGAAATCCAGTCCAGCATAGGGGTAGTCATCTATGGTGATGATCTTTTGCTCCCACCAAGCAAAAAAGTCATCGTCGAATGCATTCCTAGGCACTTCCCCACCCCCTAGACGTCTCATCAAGTTAGCCCACCGGCCCATGCGTGGATCACGTGGACTACTGATGGGAACTGCTACCCTGGGGCGGAGTGCGGGAACCTTCTCGAAGAAGAAAGTGCATAAAATGGTTCCATACCCAAAGTTCTTGGTCTGTCCCCTCTTGATAGAAGCAAGCTGTTCCTTCATGTTGGCAAGTAGAGGAGTACACCAGTCAAACACCGTGGTGAGACAGTCCACTGCTACGCTCATGTTTACCCGTGATGCCTGATGTAGCGAGGATGATCCGTTCACTCGAGCTATGGTGAACAAGATTATCCGCAGTGACAAACTCGCCACGTGTGGGATAGAGATCTGGCTCCCGACCTTCCGATGACCTGGGCAGTAAATTTGAACATAGTCGTCTACACTGAGACTATTCCGGGTCCTGCCCCTGGAGTGTACTACCTCTCCCCTTTGGGAAAGGCCCGTGATGAAATATATATCTTCCACTTCTACCCTGAGTGGCATTTGATCAATCACAAAAGCTTCTTCCTCGACATCCCAATAATCAATGAGTCTCTCGAGTAGACGCACGTTTGCTTTCATATTTGGCAACTTGAAGAATTTTAACAATCTGCATCCCCGTAGGGCGTCTAATGCCTCATCATTGTTCATAACTTCATTATCTACGGTAGAGTGCTCTCTTTCACGCCATGTGAGAGTCATCCTGAAAGAAAAAATCATTTTCATCCATTAGTTTTATGTATAAAAATTTTTCGCTGCGCACACGCGGTTTACCCTATACACAGTCGCGTGTAGGGCCGTCGTAAACACGATTTATATACATCCAACCCGCGTGTACGCCGCAGAACGATTTTTTGAAAAAGTCTAACGGTGAAACATTAATTAAACTTCCTAAAAACTATCACAATTTATTGCAAGACAAGTTTAGTGCTTACCTGGAAGTTTTCGGCAAGTTTGAACGGTTGAATAAGTCACGGGGAAGTTTGCTCTTTTTGCTCCACAATTTTTGCTCTCCAAGTCAAACGGTGAAAATGGTAAGTCCAAAATTTCTTTTTATAAGTTTTGAAAATGCAAAATTTTTTCAAAATTTTATTTTGTTTGGTTTCATGTCACTTTTAACTTGGGAGCTTGGAATGTTGAGATTGAGTTGTTTTTCAGGACATTTTGGACATTTTTTCGACGGTTCGAGACGGTTCCATGACTGCTGACCCGTCATGGCAGGTATCGTGTTCTCACTGGCATATAGGTTAGGGACACCATTTTTTCCGTTGCACTATGCATACTAGCCTCCATTCGACCGATACATCTGCCGTAGGGTCGACCCCATCATGTTATGGTTCGCAAGCCATTTTCACTCGCCGATTCTTTAAATCATGACATGATGGTAGAGCCATCCTTTTACATGGGCATCCTAGTTAGCACCTCACTGACATTTGTTGCCCATGTTGCTTCGTTTTGAGTAGGCTCGGGAGTCCTCTGTAGTCCTGCCATGACTTATGCGTTGAAAACTCATTCCTCTTTGCTTCTTCGCTTCGTTCTGGCCTTATACCCTAGAGGCTCCTATGTGTGTTGAGTTGTACTTCTGCATTGCATGTTGACCATTTGCACCTTTTGGCCTATAGCCGGCTTCACTTGGACTCGTGTTTAAGCCAACTTTTGACCATGACGTCTGCAAAATCAGCCTTGCATACCCTTGACCTCTGCAGCTTGACATACCCAGATCCGTGGAAGGAACATACCTCTGAGTGTCACTGACCAGTTTTTCACCTCCCTGCATTGAGCATAGGAACGTTCCTTTCCCAGGAACTAGATCATCTGTTTCACCGACACTCGTTCTTTCCACTGTACTATAGCATTCTTTTATTATTTTTCCGGCTTATCAGAAAAAGACAAAAAAATTAAATATTCCAAAAAGAGCGGGAACAGGGACATTATTTCCATTTATTGTCGGCAACTAGAGTCAGTCGTGTCGCCCTTGAACAAAGCACTCAAAACAAAGTCTCCTCCGCATGGGTGGGATTTAGTTTGACTTAGGTAAGCCATAACTTTGTTATCGAGTCAGTTCTCCCCCGATTGGTTATCTCTTCCAATCATATGGAGGGTTCGTTCGTGCCTCCTGCATGACGAACTTATACAGATTCATTATATGCTGCCACATAGTCACATTGAGTCGTGCTTTTGTTCAAGGGAAGTTAGCCTGAGTCGGCCTTTCTGCGGTGTCTCTTGACTCATTTTTCAGTTGGCCATCCCGGGTTGTCAGTGTCATGTCTATCATCACATCAGTTATATTGGTCCTTCACTCGTGCCGTTTTGAGAAGGTCCCCATTGACTTCTTGCTGGCGGGTCTTGTCCTTATCGACGACGACGCATTGCTCTGAGGGCAGACCTAGAGACCATACCCTGGCCCTATTTTCATTATTGATAGGTCACCTTGTGCTCAGCATCGATCAGTATCATGGGTCTTTGACTGAGTGGTTTCCCTTGTGTTCGACATCATCATACATTATCACACATTGGGATTCGTGCAGTACCTTGGTTTCCATTTGACCCTATTGGTGGATACCTCGCCTCTGTGTCAGCTTTCATTATTGGTTGGTTCAGAGGGTTTCTGCCGTGCGCTAGCCACATCTTGTGTACGCCGGAAACGTACTTCGGTTGGGTTACTACATCTTTTTTCGTCCGATTCCTTCCACATTATTGGCCTACGGGTTACACTCGCGCTAGATTGATGGAGGATGCCTTAATGCCTTCCTTCTAGCGGATCTTTCCCTATCGACTCCGACTCATTGCTCTGGGGCAAAGATCTAGAGTCCATTTGGCAGTACCTTGGGGTTTGCAGTCATTAGTGGCAGATTCCTCGCTATCGACAGTGGGAAACCATCATTGTCTCTTGATTGATAGATTCTTACAGGTGTTCGACTTCAGCTCATCTATTCACACTTGTTAGATTGTACTGGGTACCTTGACGCTCATTATCATTATCGGTGAGTAGTCTCGCGTTTGTTAACGGTATACATCAATGACCGGTAATCAAACGATTTCTCACATGGTCGACTTCAAATCATTTATTCCCATGGTGTAGAAATGTACCACGGCGGTCGGTGAAGACCTCAGGTTGTATCAGCATTCATTGGTTCACTTGACAGTTGCTCCTGTTGCTGCTAGGTTATACCACTCCACCTTATATGTTGCAGTCAGTCACGACGACATTCTATATGCTGGCACCTGAGTTTGCAGTGTAGTACCATCCTATTCCATCATGTTCAGTTGGTACCTTTTGGGATCAGTCTTTGATATCAGTGATCCATTGCATCTTTCAACATCATTGACAGTTTTATATGTGATATTCAGACATGTACTTACTCATTATGATCAGATGATCCATTATGTATTTTACAGTCATTTATACTTGTATACTTAGTGGATCCGCTTGTACTTGATATGCGGACATGCTTTACTTTTCCTGAGCATGGGTATGCCCGCCTCAGACAGTGTTTCTTTCTGATCTCCTTTCGGTGGCTTGGCAGGCTGAATTCTGGTGAAGTCCTCCTCGGTTTTTCGGCAGAGTTCCTTTCCTTGTACTTACTTAATATATTTCGGCCATCATGTTCCCCTTCTGACCTCATACATTAGGGGGCATCTGTTATAGCTCCAAATCTCACTCTTATGGTTTGTGATGCTACACTTATGGCCTAGGGCAACTCCTCCTTCCAGACCTGGTCCAAAAATTTAAAAAACAGTGTTTTATTCCCTATACGCGACATTGCCCTGTGTTAAACGCGTGTACACGCGGGTCTGTCATACCCAACCCGCGTGTATCTATTAAAACACTTAAAAAAATAATAAATTCCTCTTTTTCGGGCGGTGATCGCGGGTTTACCTGTTGGATCACCTGTTAGTGCCCGTGGCCCAACTGTTCCCAACCAACTCCTAACTAAAAAACTACTTTGGAGAGGGTATAAAAAGACATCAAAGGGAAGGCCAAGGGGAGAGAGAAAAAGGAGAGCAAGATTATTATGCTGAGATTTTTCCCTTAGACCAGCTCTGAAGTCCTTGGTGCATTCTACACTTCCCCCACTTTGCATAGGAAACCCTTGTTTCCATGTGTATTGGTGATCATTCATCCTTGACATCATCATTGAGTAAGACTTGGAAGGAGCTCTTGTTGGAGGCTTGAGGCTGGAACGAATCCGGGAGGAAGCTTGCTTGGAGCCTGCTGAAGGTGTTCAGGTGATATCTTTCCGATATATGTACTTTATTTGCCTTTATATATAAAGAAACACGTCTTTGTTCCCGAATAATCTTTCTTTATGCTTATGAGATTCTTGTGTTGAATTCTTATGAAAGTGGTTACTTAAAGATTTTTATAACTAACTTTATAGCATAAAGATTATTTATACATAAGTATCTGTACATGTACTGTTGTGTTCTTTGATTTGTTTGTCTTGCAGGTCAAAGAAAGAAGAAGGGAACTCCAAGAAGGGTTTGGACCCTTAAGGTCTTCTCGAACGTAGGACCTTAGGTACGTACCCTTAACGTTAGCATTTGCTTAAAAGTAAAAATGATGGCTGTGTGTGTGTGTGTTTCTTTGAATAAGCAATTTTCAGTCTGGTAGAGTCTTAGCCCAAAGGACCCTAGGGGTATTTTCCCTTCAACCACTCTGACGATTCCCTGGCAACGGCGCCAAAAAGATGGTGGGCTCCAGTATTGTAGCAATAATGCTACAACTCCTGGAGCTTCCTATCTCTAATTTTATCAACCTGGTAGTTCGTACAAACTTGGAAGCGACGGTGCTGTATGCACAAGTACTAGCTCTTGTCGCAGCTGTCACTTGGTCAGCTGGCACAAGTCCGCTAGGGCTCAATCCAACTTCTATATGCTCTCAGAAGAAGCTTTCTAAATGATGGACGAAGGCTATCTCAAAGGAAATTAATCTACTTTGAAAAAATGAACTGAAAGCCAACCAAAACATGGAAACCCTAGTAAACCCTAATCTGACTAGTTTAACCTCTATGATGCAATAGTGAGAGTGCAAATGTCTAAAAATGATGCCATTACTTCTAGTGATGTGAAATGCATGAACTCAAACTACTCCCATTAAAAAGAACATTGTTTTTGTATTTTTGCTTAAGTGGATGGAGTGATTATGATTTTGTTTCTTATTAGGGTTTGGCTGTGCAGAGGTGGTGCGAAGGGAGAGAAAGCTTGGGAAAGGTCAGGAGGGCTAGGAGAGGTCCCAGAAGATCCCTAGCATCAGTCCACAGAAGTCCACAACGTTCAGGTGCTCGGCAACCAAGTTTGCAGGCTTCTACAGGATGTCTGCAGGGGATCCTACAGGAAACTCAGGGATTCTACAGGAAGTCTGCTAACTTCTACAGGATGTTCTACCGTGGGAGTTTTGGGTGATGGAGCGGTATGGGTGGATAGGTAAGATGGAGATGGAGCTTGTGATGGCTCAGGGGTAGAGAAATAATATGGAGAAAGAGTGCATGAAGTTGGTTGGTGGATAGAAGGATGGAAGCAACGAAAGGTTAAGAAAATGGAGCTACGTGGGCAATGGAAGAGTTGGAAGGCAAACGAGCTGAACAGAGGTCAAGTAGGTGGCTTTGGGCATGGTTGCGAGGAAGAAGAACACGATAACGTGATGCTATGCAATGTAAAAGAAACAGATCCTCTATATCTTGCACAAAATCGAGAATTCCATCAACCTATTCTAACTGTGTTATTAAACCAATGAACAGCAATGTAAAGTGTGGAGAAAGATCGTGCATGGTGTTGGAACGAAGCAGTAGTGCTCAAGAGCAAAATGCATGGATGGATCTACAATTGCAATGACTGTGTGGCAGCTTGCATGAAAGCATAAGACTGCGTTTTTGGTCGTTGGTACAACCCACACCCCCAATCTCTAAACAGAGATGGCAGCGAGTGCACTATCAACCTTTTTTGGAGCTCTAATGAATTACAATCCTCCTACTCTAATCTAAGCAACTGAAAGCACTTGAACTGTAAACTAATCCTACTCAATCACATAAAAGAAATCAAATCAGCAGACTGTAAATTCTAAATGCATGTCAAAACAGAGGAAATAAAGTGCTGCAAGGAAACAAGTAACAATACAAGGAAGAGGAGGTCTATTGCTCTCAGGTTTGGCCCTAACGTGAGAGCTATATCTCCCTTAAAAACTCAGAATTGAATCCAAAGCTGCCTGCCTTTATTAAATAATCATGAGTCTAACATCATGCCAAAACTGGCTTACAGAGAGCAAAAACCCAAACTGACTAACTAGCTAACCAAATTGACTAACTGAAATGAGGTCTTAAGCCCTCTTATTTATACAATTTGAGGACCCAACAGTCCTCCTAAAATTTAGGGACTCGGCTGCCCAAGACTTGTAGTTAACATCAGTCCTACTTGACTTGCTTGGTTGCCCTTGTGCTGATTGATTTGGTGTCCCTTGAACTCCGAGCTGATGGTGGAGAATTCGAGGTAAGGGCCCATAAATGAAGGGGACACCTTCCTACAAATCCTCTAGCTTGTTCTCCCACGAATTTGGCTGCCAAGTGCTCATTAAGACCTTCAATTTTGTCTCCAAGTTGACCAAAAAGGCTACACAAAGCACCCATTAGACTTGTTGGCATAATGACTAACCAAATTCACTCTATTAACATAAATATAATCAAAAACATGCAATAAACTAATGAGAATGGTGGATTAAGTCAAATTAGGAGGTTGAATGAGCCCAAATAATTGTCCATTTTTGGCGCTCATCAAAAAGGCCTACAAAATAACCAATTAGACTAAAAAAGGAAAGCATTTGAGTCATCATTTTGTATGGTGTGTTTGGTAGCCTATGAGTCCCAAATTCACCTTCCCTGTATCTGGTTTATTTATACAAGGAAATATAAAAACAATGAGTGGTGTTAGTGATTAAACACGAATTAGAAAAAAATAAATTTGGTTGAAATCATGCATCAACAAAACAAAACTAAAACTAAACTAAAACAACATGAAAAAAATCTTGTGAAGCAAAAAAAATCAACAAAGGACTAGGAAAATGATCCTCTTTATTGATTGATGGTAGTGGAAGAGTTACAAATAAATATCAATGACACTTGAGGATAGTTTCTTTAGAAGTGGTGCTCAATAGATCTCAACAAGGATTTCCTCTTCTCAATATCTATTGCAATTTCTTTATCTCTCAAAGAAGCAAAGAAAACTCTCTCAAAATGGTGGAATTATCTTCATAATGGTATGCTTGATTTGTTTGGAGAATTTTTGGCAACATAACCATTGACAAATTATTATTGTTTTTGGATATCCTTGCTCTTACATTTATAGAAATTGTGAACACCCCTTCCCTCCTTTTTTCCCATCAATGACATTGTTTAGCGCATAAACGAGATGAGAGCTACCATCCTCTTTCCACTAAGGCTTCATAGGGATCAAGGCTAAAATGGTCAGCCAATCATGTCATGAGATTGAGTGTTTTTCAAGAAAGTTCATGTCCTAAGATGCTGACCGAGCTTTTTTCGACCCTCACAGATATCATAGAAAAAGCCACAAGGTAGTGAATTAATGTCTTTGGATCACTCGCAAGGGTTTTTCTTTTAAGTCAAACTTAGGAAGAGTTCTGATATTTGCTTAACATAATAATTTCAGCTGAAAATGTATCCTCCATACATACTTCTTATGAACGCTTAGTATCATCTGGTGTGTACAAATGAGTGTACCATTCTTTTCATAATAACACACAATCCATTGAATGCCAATACTTAGGGAGTGAAATTTTCACTCCATAGGTTCCCAATGCAAAAAAGTTCTTAGCTTCTATGTGATAGTATTTTTATAGAAAGAACCTAATGGAAAATAAATTCACACTCACTATTGAAGATATTTTTAAATGTGTAGCCTTTAAGAGTGTCCTCTTCAATCCCACTTCAAGACTCCACAAATCTAGGCTATTGTTTGTGTGCCATAACAAAAAAAGTAGAATAGATTTCATTGAATCCTTATTTTAAGGACACTGATTACTAAAAGGTATGGAGTGAAATTGAGATGGTGTATAAAGAGATTCAATATGAATCAAAAATGGAAACTAAATAAAGACCTCAATTTTATTTCAAATTCAATGAAAACTAACTAAGGAAAGGTAGAGAGTCTCTTTCTTCTTCCAAGTGACAAAAAAAATCATAGTCACCATCAATAATGTTTTGATATTATTCCAAAGTCACATAAAGAACCTATATACTAAAAATGCATTAATAAAAATAATCACTCTAATAATGCCTAAGAAAAAGAACTAGGAAGCACCCAAAATCTAGAAACCAAGTCTTCAAAATAGAAATAAAATAACTATGACATATCTGATTCGAACTTAAACAGGAACGCAACAAATTACAGAGATAACCATAAACAAAGATATGAAGCGGAAATAATACTTCATTTCATTAATGTAAAATACTCAAATATGCTTACAAACAGGGAATAAACTAGCTAGGGTGATGGTAGCTTATCTCTGAGAAGAGATGTGGTGGCTACATGCCTCTGAACTGTGTTACAATGAGGCTCAAAGGCCTATTTATTGTTGAGAAACAATGAAAAACCCTTAACATTCCAAAACCTAACCCTAGAAGATGAAATGCCAAACTGTGGGCCCCGTTTGGGTAAATTGGTACACCAACTTCCCGGGGTCGTAACTTTCATGGCATACGATCTCCGTTTGACGCGTACAATAGCTCGTTAGAAAGATCTATCCGAGCACTACCACTTTGGGAGGCAACATCGGTCCAGACTCCATGGACCCATGTTGCCCCAGATTTCCCAAAAAACATCATTTAGGGCCTCAAAACGGCTCCGGAAGTTTAGGACCTGAAAAATTGCTAAAAATAGTAAGTTGTGCTACAATTAAGGAAACTGAAAATGCTGAGATAAACAATGGTGGGGGTCCAGGTAGACTTGGCAGGTGGCCACCAATATCCACCTGGATCAATCCTCCCCCCTTAGGAAGCAATGGTCCCCATTGCGTTGAGTTCCTCCATGAGATGAGGAAACTTTTGCTGAACTTGTTCCCTGGTGAGCCACTTACCCTGGTGAAGGAGTTGGCCTACTTTGACAACTCGATATAGTTGGATATTCTGTTGGCGAGTGTTCTTGATCTGTGTGTCCATGATCTGATCAGTTGCATCTTGTTCCATGCAATCTGGATTTAATTTTGTGGGTGTGAGTTGTTCTACAATGTCGAATGTGTCTAGCAATGGTGGAAAGTATGGCCGAAGGCGGTCCACATTGAACACTGGGTGCAGGCCAAGGAATGGGGGAATGCTGAGCTCAAATACATTGTCTCCCATAGCCTTAGTAATGGTGTAAGGACCATATTGGAGTGGTCTCAATTTCTGATAGGGTCCAATAAGGCGTTCCTTTTGCAAATGCAACCAGACTTTGTCACCCACATGAAACTTGTGTCGCACCCGATGTTGATCAGGTCGCTGTTTGTACTTGGCATTTGATTTCTCCAGAATTTCATGGACCTACTGGCGAATATGTTGGATGCACTCAATGAAGCTGGTGGCCTTATCTGTTTTGGACTGGACATGAGCTGAATTTCTGTGAGTAGCTACAAGTGGCATGGCCACATCAATGGGGCATAGTGGTTGGAATCCCAAACCCACGTGAAAACTGCTATGGCCAGTGGATCTGTGAAGAGCTCGGTTGTAGCTGTGCTGAAAATAGGGGAGGCTCTCATCCGATGTGCGTGGATTCTTTGAGTTATACATGCACAGAATGTGCACAATTATCCTATTGACAACCTCTGTCTGGCCATCAGTTTGAGGATGGAAGGCTGTGGACTTCGTGAGTTTGGTGTCCAACATTGACCAGAGACTAGACCAAAATGTGCTGAGGAACTGACTGTCCCGATTTGAGATGATAGACTGTGGGATCCCAAAGTGCACCCACACTCGTTCAAAGAAGAGTTTAGCAGTGGCTTCTACTGTGATATTCTTCTTGCAGGCCGCCATAATGGCCATCTTCGAGAACCTGTCGCCAACCACAAAAACACAGTCATTTCCATGCTTAGTGGAAGGAAGGCCTGACATGTAATCCATGGAGATGGATTCCCAAGGTCAACTCAAGGTAGGCAACAGGGTATAAAGGCCGTGCTTCTTGATGGTTGGTTTGGCAATGGCACAGGCAGTACATGATCTGATTTACTTCCCAACATCTTGTCGAAGATTCGGACAATAGAAATAATTTTGCAGTACTACCACTGTTTTCTCAACCCCAAAATTCCCAGCAGCCCGACTATAGTGTGCTTCCCAAATCATCTTGGCACGCTCGCTTGAAGGAACACAAAGGTGACCCAGGTGGCATAATAGGGCATCCTGGAGGTGAAAATCTGGAACATGCCAACCCTCCAAGAGTGTCTGGTATGTGTGGTTGAATTCTGGGTCGCTTTTGTAGAGAAGTGGCCAATCAGAAGTCTCATGCCCACAAGAGTTGAACACAGTGGTTAACGCCATGATCGGTGGTCGACTGAGGCAATCTGCAACATTATTGGTGTTGCCCTTCCTATACTTTATATTCAAGTGGAACTGTTGCAGGTATGCAGACCACTTCTGATGGCGATCATTCTGCAATTTCCCTTGGGTCTGTATGAACTGTAGGGGTCGGGGGTATGTGTGGATGATCGTTTCCTTCCCAAAATGTAATGCTTCCATTGTCAGTAGACCTGCACAATGGAATACATCTCTTTATCACAAGTGGGGTACTTCTAGACTGTGTTTGAAAGTGTTTCACTGTGATATGCCACTGGATGTCCATGTTGACTAAGGACTGCCCCAATAGCATAGTCAGAGGCATCTGTCTCGACCTCAAATGGTTGTTGTAAATCTGGTAACACTAGCACTGGTGTCGTGCAGAGGTGATCCTTCAACTCTATGAATGCCTTCTGTTGAGATTCAGACCAAAAGAATTTTTCTTTCGCCCTTCCCTTGGTGACTTGACTCAAGGGCCAAGTAATATGAGAAAACCCCAACACGAACCCGCGGTAGAAGTTGGCAAGACCTAAAAAAGCTGCGGAGCTCTGTTAGAGTGGTTGGAGATGGCCAATCCCGGATGACTTGGATCTTGGCTGGATCCACATGCACCCCATGTTCATCAATGATGTATCCCATATACTGAACCTGGGTCATGCCAAAAGTGCATTTCTCCAAATTGGCACATAGCTTGTGTTGCCGCAGTGTTTGGAGTACCTGTCGGATGTGGTGGAGGTGCTCTTCCCAACTCTGGCTGAAGATAAGAATTTCATCCAAGTATACTACTACAAATGAGTTGGTGAATGGCCGCAAGATGTCATACATTAGCCTCATGAAGGTTGCAAGAGCATTCGTCAATCCGTAAGGCATAACCAACCATTCGAAAAGGCCCTCCTTGGATTTGAAGGCAGTTTTCCACACATCAGAGTGTTCGATTGGTACCTGGTGATATCCTGACTTCAGATCGATCTTGCTAAAATATTTCACCCCCTTTAGTTGGTCCAGGAGGTCATCAATCCGTGGGATCAGGTACCTATTACGGACAGTGATCTTTTTCAAAGCCCGATAGTCAATACAAAGTCTCCACGTCCCATCCTTCTTATGTACCAACACGATCGCGCTCCCACAAGGCGATGAATCTGCCTCTTGATTTCATCGTTCTCCATAATGGAGCACCGATATATTGGTCCATTGGGTAGCAGCGCACCTGGGGTCAGATCGATGGAGTGCTTGACCTGACAATGCAGAGGAACCCCTGCGGGGGAGGTGAAGATGTCCTCGTACTCCTCCATGACCTTGTCCATCTGTAGTTGTCGTGCAGAGGGGCCCTGTCTGGAGGTCGCGGCCACCGTCTTCTTCTTTTGTTGAGGGCGTATTATCAGGAAAACAAATTTCCTGGTTTTGGAAATGAGCTTACTACATTTTTTTGCAGTAATCAAAGAGATGGCAGTAGGTGGTGCTACCTCTGGTATCCTGTACAACTTATTTCCCAATGTAATAATAACAGCATGGGGCCTTGATTCATACACAGCATGTCGCTTCCACAAGTATGGTTGTCCTAATAATACATCACAAACTTCAAGTGGAGCAATGTCACACAATACCTCATCCGTGAAGGGCTTGATGTTGTATGGAAGGCGACACTATTGGCTCACGTGAAGATCTCGTCCTTGGTGAAGCCACCCAATGGTGTACAGTTGTGGATGCGCTATGGTCGGTAAGCCCAACCGCTTCATGACATCTGCTGAAATGAGGTTCTTTTGGCTCCCGCTATCAACAATGAACTGTATCGGGGAGCCCTTTACCCACATCTAGGAGTGGAAGAGACGCTCCTCCTCCTCTGGATCTTCGGGTTCATTTTTCTGGATCTTGGTGGTAGCAACAGTGGCGTTGGGATCCACATCAATGATCTGCTTCCCTTTGTCATTCCCCTTATCGTGTTTTGACTCAGAGTCAGAATGTGCATCTAATTCTGAAACCTTTAGCTCATCCACCAGTGACTGTTTGGCCCAACACTCACTTGTGTTGTGAGTGGAGCTCTTATGGAACTCACACCATTTTCCCATGTCCTTTTTCGGCTTCGCGACGCTGTTCTTTGCTTGTAGCTTCGGCAGGTTGTCTTGGGCTACCCCGCATTGGCTTTGTCCTTTGTTCAGTGGTTTAGGGGCACCTTTCCCCTACTTTGGATTTGTAGATCCAAAGTCTCGCTTCTTTTGTTTAAACTTCTTCTCGACCTTGATGGCATATCGGTATGATGTGCCGAGCGAGGAGATGTTCAGGAATTGTATTTCTTCCTAGATGTACTTGTGCAGATAGCCACGGTATTTGAGTATCAAATGATGCTCCGAATCCTTGATACCTAACTTTGTGCGAAGGGTATGGAAAAGATTGGTGAAGTCTGGCACGTCTTGGTCCCTTCCCTGCCGCAGCGTGGTCCACTTTATGTATTCATCCTCATAGCTTCCGACAGGGTAGTACTGCTCCTTGATGGCATCCTGGAATGAATTCTAGGTGGGTGCGGCTGAAAATAGTGAGCTATTACTTTCATCCTTCTGCTCGCAGTAGGTTTCCCACTAGTCCTTGACGTGGGGGGCTGCTTTGAGAAAAGCAAAAACAATCTGTTCCCGACTCGAAAATTCATGAATAGTAAAATAACCCTCTAGCAGATTTAACCATTTATCTATGGCATCTGTGTCTATTTGACCCTCGAATATGTGGATTTCAAAATTAACTTGTACCTTAAAGGGTGTGGCGTTTCCAGAGTAGCTGCTAGAAGCCGATGCGTCGCTTCTGGGTAGCTGCTGAAGGATCTGGGCAAAGCTGTCGATCATCGCTTTCCATTGTCGCTCGAGGGCTTCTTCGAGCAAGATTTTGATAGGATCTCCTGCCCCCTCATATTTCTTCTCATCCGCCATGGGAGGCCGTAGGGATTTGCCAGGCTGGTCTTGCAAAGGTTTGACTAGTTGAAGCCCTAACTCATATCCCGACCTTGTTGGGGACATGCAAAGAAAAATAGAGAAAAAGCAGACCGCTCTGATACCACTGATCCAGAATTAAACAGGAATGCAACAAATTACAGAGATAACCATAAACACAGATATGCAGTGGAAATAATACTTCATTTCATTAATGTAAAATACTGAAATATGCTTACAAACAGTAATGGAAATAAACTAGCTAGGGTGATGGTAGCTTATATCTGAGAAGAGATGGGTGGCTACATGCCTCTGAACTATGTTACAATGAGGCTTGAAGGCCTATTTATTTTTGAGAAACAACGAAAACCCTTAACATTCCAAAACCTAACCCTAGAAGGTGAAACGCCAAACTATGGGCCCCGTTTGGGTAAATTGGTACACCAACTTCCCGGGGTCGTAACTTTGGCATACGATCTCTGTTTGACACGTACAATATCTCGTTAGAAAGATCTATCCGAGCACTACCACTTTCGGTGGCAACATCAGTCCATGGATCCATGTTGCCCCAAATTTCCCAAAAAACGTTGTTTAGGGCCTCAAAATGGCTCTGGAAGTTCAGGACCTGAAAAAATGCTAAAAATAGTAAGTTGTGCTACAATTAAGGAAGCTGAAAATGCTGAGATAAACAATGGTGGGGGTCCAGGTGGACTTGATAGGTGGCCACCAATATCCACCTGGATCAATATCACATTCAAAAAGATAGAAATATCATTATAATGCCTCCTCCCACACTTACCCAAACTCACAATCTTGCCTGAGTAAACATGAGAAGAGTGTCATTGTGACATGACCCAACCTCCAATTTCTAGTTAAGGAATGCTAATCTAAAGATGATCTGATGTTGTCATTGAGGTAAACCCAAGAAGCACCAAGGCTACCCTGATCTTGCAAGGGAATTTTGACTTCAAAACTTACTCTATTTTGAGTCAAGGATCTTCTAGATGGATTCTACTCATCGAGATGTTTCCATTGATATATGGCACGCTAAGTAATTCTTCACGGTTTGAGAGATATTCATGTTTGAAGTTAGTAACCCCAATTAGTGGGTTAAAACCCTATAGGGTTGTGGCATGACACTAATAATTGGTTTTTTCATTGAATATTCAATAATTAATAATGTTTTAAACTCATAAAATCCCTCCAACATTCTCTAGAGAATCCCCTCTCAACTCTATAAAAAGAAATCTCATATATCCTCCAAATGAAGTGATCATGGAATTGTCACTATAAATTTATTTCTACGAAGTATTAGATTCTGAAATTAAAACCCATATGATTTGAAATCCTGGTGAACGTCATGACCGAATTTCAGATCTTGGTTCACTATATTTTCAGAGATATGATCTGTGGAAATTATGGTTTTTGCAGGCTCTCGAATTTCATCTCAAAGAAGTGACCTTGGGAAAATCATCATAACTCGCTCTCTGAGAATAGGATTGGAATTCTGTAAAAGGTGACAGATAGTGCATGGACTTTAGTTTTATGTGTATCCATTTTAGAGCTAAAGGAGGAAATAGTGACACGTGGCATGTCATAAAAATGTGCTCTATTGAACTAGTCCATAATTAGGTCATTGTGAGAGATTGAGCATAAGTTTGTCTTGAAGAGTCCAAATTGAGTTAGACCTGTGGAATTGGAAATAAGATGTAGAGGGCTACTTCAGAACCGAAGACAATGTATTGGGGATATGAAATCATAGAGATACATCAGATTAAATAGCGTGCTCCTAGAAGGCAACAAAAACTAGATCAAGTGTTGTCAACAGGTGCAAAGGACCAGACTTTCTAGGGTAGCAAAGAGCAAGGTGCAACAAAATGATGTAGTAGAGGTAAGATATAGGTAAGTATTTTCTCTATATGTATGTTCATCTCTTAATTTCATTAGGTTCTTTGTATTCTAATTTGATGTTTTTGTTTAGCACTGACATATGCTCTGTAGGATTAGGTAAGTTTTGCTATTATCATGTCATGGGTATTTCCTTGAAGTCTTTTTGCAAGTATTATATATTCAGTAAGAGAAGGATCAATGCATAATATAATGTTCTAAAGAGTAAGAAAGCGTAGCATGACAAAAGCAGCAATCAAGGTGCTAAACAGAATCAAGAAGTTCCCCATATGAAGTCTTCAAGTGGGAAGCACTGCATATAGTCATCGTGAAAGTATCATTGTACAAAGTCATTGTAAAATTTGTACAAGTGTCTATCTCCCAAGAGCTAAAGAGGTAGTGTTGGGAGTTCTAGGATCGTCATTAGGTGGTTGTGTCATAGTTGGGGTTATGCTCTAGTGTTTCTTCTTCTTCTACATCATTCTATATTATTTTAAGGTGGACCATTTTCCCTCATATGGGAGTCCATTCTTCTTTTATTCTTCTATAGGGTGGTAGGGTGGTGCTAGGCTCGAGCATGAAGTCACCAATAGGTTCAAGTCTGTGAAAAATTCAGGGTCATAGGGTGGTGCTAGGGAATTCGTTCACTACTAAGGAATCTCAGGCATTGGAGCGTCCATCCAGTGGGAGCTGGAGAAGAATGCTTTTCTAGAATTCTAGGAAGTTGTTGCTTTCATTTTAGTTGGGGATGAAGACTAAAGAATTTATTAGAAAAAATTTTAGTGGATTTTGAATCAAAGGGGGTTTTCCACCTGAAATATTTGTGCCTCCTGTGTTCATTTATTTACTATTATTACTGCATAAACATTAATAATAATTGAAGATTAACTAATGCTCTGAAAATATTTAAGAATGTTAATTGTAAGAAATACTGATTCGCCCCCCCCCCCCCCCCCCCCCTCCCCCCCTTCTCAATATTTTCTAACAATTGGTATGAAAGCTAAATTCCTTCAGTAACATCTTAACCACTGCAAGTCAGTTTTTAGAACATAGGGATGGGAAAGTCAAAGTAGGTTACAAGGATTTCAAAGGAAGGTACAGGTAAAACAAAATCTCAAGAAAGTGAGTATTGTGTACCAATCCTTGATTTTGATGCAGATAATTACTGGATATGGGAATCCAGGATGGAAGTATCTTTGTAGGCACATGGAGTATGGGAATCAATTGTTTTTGGAGACACATCTATTGACGAAGCTAAAAGGTACAATTCAAAGGCCATGAATGTAATTTCGAATGTTTTGCCAAATTCTATGAAACAAAAGTTGGTCAATTTTCAACAGCTAAAGCTCTTTGGGAAAAGCTTCGTAATCTCTATTCAACAAAGAAATCAGGTCAAGATGTTATTGAAAACTTGGATCCTTCTGAGTATGATGAAGAAGGGTTCACCATAGAAGAATTTTCTAAGGAGGCAATCAAGCTTATAAAATTGATCAGGGCTAGGAACATTTGTTCCAATACTCTTGAAGAACAAGTTCAAGGACTCAAAATTGAATTTGAAGAACACAAATGTATTGAAGAGTCACTTCAAAAGAATTTGGAAGAAATGAATAATACAACGACACGAGACCTCAAGAGAGAAGTCCAATAGAAGCAACAAGAACTCGACATAGCATTTGCAGAGATTAGCAGGATCACACAATAGATGCAGGAAGTAGAAATTAAAAGGAAAGAATCTTATCAAAGATAGATATCTGCCATTGACCAAAGGCATAATGACTTAGAAACATATTCAATAGAAATAAGTAGGCTCAAGATTGAAAATAAGAAGTAGAAGGACCATATACAGGTTCTCAATAGAGAAGTAGAGAACACCACTCTTCTCAAGCAACAGGTTGAGGAGGCAAAAGAAAGAAGGAATATCTTGCTCAAAAGCAAGAAGAACTTGATGCAACTCATGATGGGATCAACAAACTCAGAGATCGCAAAAAGAATACTTACAAGATAAGACAAAGGAAGAAGAGAAAATTAAGGCAATTAAAGATGGTAAAGCTCCAGTTCATGAAGGTACAAGATCCATAACTTCCCTGGATGTTTCTAAGAAGGAAGTTGATCAAAGTGAAAATCCAAAGAAGAATGTCATAACTCCAAAGAGCAAGACCAAAGCAATCAATAACAAAGTACCAAAAGAAACTACGAAACCACCTCCAATGAAGAATGAAAAATATTCCAGGTATGTTCATTTATTTAATGGTTATTTCTTTTTGTGTGTTAACTATGGACATACAGCTAGGGATTGTGAAGTTTTTGACAAGTACAATCATTATCTGCAAAACCGTAGAAGCAGTTCTGCAGTATCACGAGACAGGTTCCACGATGATTTTTTCAGAAGAGAATACATACTAGATGGGCCAAATATTGAATGTTTCAAATTCCATAATGTTGTTGGGAAAAGTATCCAATACGGAATGCCCCTATCCCACTCTAAGAGGTGATAGTGCCTTAGCAACAAACAGGTAAACTTATTCAAGTATTCTTCTTTATGGAATGTAAGTGAGGAAGAAGGATCTAACTAACCTGTATCTTCCACTAGTTTGTCGATCCAAATCTCTCCTCTCTTCAGTAGCTCCCAGCTTCTTGCTCCTTCACCGGCCCAGCTTCACCAAATTCTTGCAAGATCACAAGAGAGAGAAACTACACAAAGATACAGATATACATTCATAAAAAGCTCAAGATCAGATCAAGCTAAACATGTAAGCATAACAAAACATCATTGGTATACAACATGTAGGAGAAACTCAAATAGTTTATTGATAAGATAATAAAGTCTGAGAGGAGATACAACCAAGTGAGTTCCGATCCAGCATCTACCTCCCAGCAAAGGAATCCCTTCCTCTCCTCCAACAAAGCATAAATCACCCAATGTGCTAATGTCAATCTCAAACCAACAACAATTCTCTGCAAAGTACAAAATTCCAGCCTCCTGAACCTCTGGGTGAGAGATCCATATATAGATGTGAGCAGAGAGGATGAGTCAGCTCATGTTTTGACTTGTGGCTTCTCTCTGTCAGTTCTTGCTTCCACTTGGAGGTTGAGAACCTCTTACTCATCACTAGTCGAATTCATTGAGGCAAGTGTCATTGAGGAAGATTCTGGAAGCTTCCATGGTCTTTCCACCTCGTTGAATGAACTTGCCATTTGTCATTTCCCGCTCAGCGCACCCTGGTAGTGCTTCTACATGCATTGCAGTGCACCTAGCCAGTGTAAAATCTGCATTTCAGCGCAGACAGCTAGTGGAGCCTCTGAATTGATCCTGAATTGACTGTTTCTGAGTGGTTTTTGGTGGAGAACTTCTGGGAGAAGCTGTCATTGGTTGACCTTGTTCCTTTAGGAGCTGTAACAACATCATTAGGGACTTTGGATCCCTTTAATTATGGACATTTTATGCTTAATGCTGTAAGGCACAAAAATGTCTATAACAGTTGCCCCCTAAAGTATGAGGTCGTTTATTGGGTGAAATGCTTTATTAGGAGGATCCGAAGTTCTTCCAATGCTGGGAGGAGACCTGTAATAAGATACAATACAATACATTATTTTTCATACTGCTTTCATGATCTAGCTGAGGCGGGCATTCCCATGCTCAGCTTTATAAATTCATTTTTGTGTACATAGGACAGACAATTGTCTGATGATAGACTGATGATTCTGCTGAAATCATCATCCTTTGGTAGGATGATTGTCTGTGCTGCAATGTTGTACATGTCAATGTCTTTATCTTTCCTGAATATATATCGCAGCCCGGATGGATGAAACTAGATCCGGGGTCTTCAATCTCGTCCGATCTTCACTCTAAGTACAAGTCGATCCATGTGAGAAATGTTCTGAAGTCGAACATGGAAAGACATCACTTGATTACCGGTCAATGAGGTAAACCGTTAACAAGCGCGAGAGGAATCACCGATAATGATAATGACCCTCAAGGTACTGCAGTACAATTCACGTGGTGTGAATAAAGGACTTGGCGTCGAACACCACGCAAAATCTTTCGGTCAAAGGTCATTGATGTATACCTGTCGCCGGAAGTGAGAAACTTTCCATTGAGGCATGCAAGCTTCAAAGTACTGAAGGGTTTGTTCCTAGATCAACTTCTTGGATAATGAGCTGATGTCGACAAGAAGCGATCCGTCAAAGGAGGGCCTTAATGTATCCCACATCAGTGACACGAAACGGAGCAAATGATTTTGATGGAGGTGAAAACGATCTGATGATATATGGTTCAGGGTGGCGGTCATGAAAGGATGAAGGATAATGTATGGTAGTGGATGGAACACGGTTGACTTCTCTGGATGACTTCTCTTGAACATATCGGCGACACTTGTGTGATGGATTGGTAGCATTTACCCCAAAGATGGATGGTATTGGCGAGACCATGGTGATGTGACCGGTGAATGAAACAACCCAACCCGACTCAGGCACGGAGTGGAAGTGTCATGTTCAAGAGCGACTTGCTACCAATAAAGTTCTTTGAGTTTCTTCCCAATTTTTCCCCAGTCATTGCTGACCAATACCTCTTTATTTTTGTCAAGCTTGAGGAGGATAACATATGCTTGTTCTATAATTTTCCCTTTGGGCAAACCCATCGCTATGTTTTAACGAGCCTAGCGATAGTGAAACTCGTTCTCGTCTAAAGACAAGTTTGTCGCTATTTAATGTTTTTAACGAGTCTAATGACAAAGATAACTCCGTCCTTTTCATTTTTAGAGAGTCTGAAAAGGTACGTAAAGTCAACTCCGAAAGTCCTTTTTCGTCATCTAATCCCTTAAGTCCGAAAAAGTATAAAACAATACAGAAGGGATGAGTTTTCGATAGTTTTAACGAGCCGAACAAAACAAGCGCTCGATCTTTTTGTGAAATAATCCCTCAGGTCCAAAAAGATTAAAATCTAGAGGAGGGATAGCACTTCCGGTCGCTTTAACGAGCTGGAAGGCCAAAACTCGGCAATCTTTTCATATTTTACGAGTCAGATGAAAAGATCTTAAAGAAGACTCGTCTTTTGAGGAACGAGTGATAAAACGGGTTAGCAGTTGATTCCAGGTAAAGGTTGGAATTTTCCAATCACGGCAGTGTCACAAGGATGGCTAGTGAAATCACTCTTCGCAGCTGTTCCTCAAAATGGGTAAACAATCATATGGAGGTGAACGATCGGCCAATGGAAAAGTGGAGGTGACGGTGCAAACACGACCAAGGCTTTAATGGCTGATAATGTTACATTCACGGTGGTTATTTACCGGAAGATAGTTCATTTTTTAACGAGCTTAAACGCGGAAAAACACTGCTCAGTCTTATGTTTATTTTTTAACGAGCATGAACTATGTGCTAAAACTGCTCGATCTTATGTTTATTTTTTAACGAGCATGAACTATGTGCTAAAACTGCTCGATAACCCAGTCATATGATAAGAATGTCTCATGTAAGATGCCATTTTTTATGGAGCTTGCGCCTTACCAAAGCTATGCCCCGCATCCTTTCGTTATGCAAGTTCGGAAACGACTAATCCTACGAGTTTAAAGGGTTAGACCTACAGGTTTAAAGGAGGACTTAAAAATTTAAAAAAATAAATAGCCGCCCCTTGCTTCCATTCAAAAAGGTTTGCATGCCCCCAGGCATAAAGTATGATTTCAAGGTTACCTCTTCTTAGTCCAATAAAACATTTGTTTTACCGGGAGGGGCCTACCTCTTTCAGGTTACCCAAAGATTGTTTTATCAATGCAGCGAACAAAACACTTCTTCGGCGGTGTCTACCGAGATAGACAAAGGTGAGTGACAACGAGCGCCAAACACATAACTTTAACAAAAGAATCTTATTCTAGAATAACCCCTCTTCCAAGACGGACGGGGTACAGACTAGTCATATTCTCCCGCGGAAACCTACCCTATACCCAAAGTTTTCCTGCCGAAGCAGACCAGGACGCATGCCCCCTGGGTTCCAGTCATATCCTTCCGAATTACTCGCGCTCATCGGGAGGACGGACCGTGGGTTGAGAAATTTCTTGCGTGAAGAGACCATTTAGGGATGGTATATGACTATTTGCGACACGTGATCCGGGAAATGAAAGCTGGTCCACGAGCTTGACCACTCTTCCTTCGTGCGGAAAACACATTACTCTAAAGAGTGAGGAGACGATGGCTCCCATGCAATATATATAGTCTCGTCCAAGGAGTAGGTTATAATCCAAGGGTCCTTGAACGACCATCACGTTCATTTGAACGGTCTTCCCTTTCAATGTGATAGGCACATTGGGGAGGATCCCTAAAGGTCGACTGGTTCCTTTATCAAAGCCTGTCAGATTTCTCATTTCAGGCAAAAGCACTGGCGAACCAAGCGCTTTCCAAGCAATAGAGGAAAGGATACTCACAGATGCCCCTCATCAATGATGGTGCCAGCCATGACCATTCTGTATATTTGGACGATAATTCTGAATGGTATGCTTGCTGGCAAACGGGGTCTGCCTAGTTGGTTCCAGTCGAAGGAGACAACTAGGTTGCTTGGTGGTGGGACCGAGTAAACGGTCGTGTATCGCTCTGACGAACTTCCTTCCTGTGATAAAGGAATGGGGGGAGTGCCCCCGTGCTCGTCAGAGTCTGTGTTGATGAAGAGAATTTGGATGATGTCATCTTTATTCTCTTCAGTGACTGTATCATTCGAAGATAAATCCTCTGAAGGCAAGACCGGGTCAACTGCCGCCTCAACCTTTTGACTTTCGTCGGGTATGGATTCAGCTGGTTCATCTTCAATGACCGGTGCTTCAGCTGACCACTTGAGCGGGCCAGTTGGATTTTCAACTAACGAAGGACTCGGCAAGAGTTTTTTATATCCAGGAGGAAGTCGTAACGGTGAAACCGGACGATCATCCAAAACTCTTTTCACTTCGTCTAAGAAGGGACAACGGTGGATGGCGTGGTTGCCTTCGCACAGTATATAGGAAGATCTAGCTCTCCCTTTTTGTCCAAGGACTTCACTCTCGCTAGTTGACGGTATGCATTCAACATGGCTATCAGAGGTTGATGCCACCGGATTGTGCAAACGGGGAGACCAGTCCCTTAGTATCCGAGGGATGCAGGGACAATCTCTGTGGAAGTGGTCTCCCTTGCATATGACACATGGCGATTTAGGCCTAGTCAGTGTTGTGTGTGGATTTTTGTCAGACGACACTTGTTTGCCCCTAGTCGCTTTTGGCTCCTTCTTCTTCTTCTCTTTCTTCTTCTTTTCCTTCTTCTCCTTAGGAACCTGGTTTTCTGTTTTACCAGTTCCGTCAAGCGAAGAGGAAGGAGGAGAGGAAGAATCAGAGGATGTAGAAGGCTGGTGGGCAACTCTGGACTGGTCTGACTGTTGATTCGACTGTTCAGGAATAGTGGTGTTCTGAACGACATTGGTTGAGAAGAGCCAGACCGGCAAGCCAATTGTCAGTCCTGGAAGCGACAATGTGGCCATATGGGGCGCACCAACATCTCCCCAAGAGGAGAAGGGACTAGGATTTCCACCAAGGGGAATTCCTTGGTTGGCATGCTCCATTTTCTCAACCTAAAGATCAACGCAGGAAAAAGGGGTGATTGTTCCGTTTAAAATAAATTTTAACGATGCTTTAGACACAACTTGCTTTTTCAATTTTAAAGAGTCAAGAAAAAGCTAAAGATGACTCTAGTCTCCTTCGATGTTTTAACGAGCCCGAAGTGACAAATGCTCGGATGGACTTTTTCCGTTATAGAGTCTGAAAAAGGCCAAAAGGAACTGCTCTGGAGTTCTAGGTAGAGGGTGTGCCAAACTTTTCGCAAAACCGCAGAATACTTTTTAAGGTACGGGCGGTCAATCTTCCTGAATGCTGTGTTCAGTGCATTGCGATCAGTAGGGCGACCGACACGGCTTCCTAAGGATAAAGGTTTTATGCCTATAGGGGTCTCCCAATATATACTCGACGGTACGTGGGAGCACAATCTATACTGGCGCTATCGTCCCTCAGGAGGAATCACCCAACCATCAGCGAGATCGACAGTCACCAGGTTTTACGACGCCGGAACACGTCTCTAGCCTAGACCTCTATGTTGTGCGTTATGTTACAAAGCGTTGTTAAGTTCATTCAATTTATTTTAGGTTGATCTTTCTTAGAAGTTTGCCTTTTTGGATCACCACGAGATGTATGATACAATTCCTAAATGCAGTCTAAAGATGATAAGCAAGCTTTTATATCTTTTCAACAATGAAAATCCTAGCTACAAGGGGAAAAGGAAGATACAACTTTTCTCAAAGAGCATAGAGCACACTGTAATGCACTTTTCCCTAAATCAAAGCATGCAAACTATCAAAATGCAAATGCACAAATGCATGTATTTGTTTTCGCTTTCTTAATATTGATGCCTAAAAAGAAAGTTGTTGTACAAATTTGAATTCGATTTCAAGTGAAAACATAAACAAGTTCCTTTTTCAAAATCAAAAATACGATTACGACACCTTATGATTTACTTGTTTCGACACTAGAAATGCAAAAATTCAAACCAAACGACAAAAGTAAAAGCTCAATCAACTGTGAACAGCAAACAAACTCACTCCTAAGATCAAAACGACACCTATGACAGGTCTAGATCTAAGGGCGACAGTATGACTAGCTTACTTTTGTAATGGGAAACTGCAAATGATGTAACAAATACACAAAGAACAAATACAGTTTCTTTATACCACTGAGGTGGAATTTAGGCAAAGAAAAGGGGTTTCAGATAGATACACTGACTGATAACAGGCTACAAAAACAGAGATAACTGAGCAAAAGGAAGCAGGGAACCACAGCTGCACAGGGCAAAGACTGATCAACGCACTCACAACACAGAGGTTTTGACATTCAGCGCAGGTAGCCTTCACGGGACCTGCGTTGAAATGCAGAACCTCTTCACAGAGTCTGCGTTGAAGCAGAAACGAGAGTTGTTTCTGGGTTCTGGGTTACGGTTTGCAGTTAAATCAACAGTTTTTGGCCGGATCAAAGCTATCAATTAGGTACAATTAGGAGGATGATTTATAGGAGGACTAAGATCTATCACAAAGGGCTGTTAGAGCACTTGTGGATCAGTTTGTTCAAATCATAAAAACAGGCCCAGTGATTGGACTAGAGTGGCAGATCTCTACTTTGCACTTGAAAATGGCAAGTGCATTTCGATTCGGCACTCCTGAGTTTATGAGAAGAACAACACCAGAAACACAAATAAACCAACAAGATACGATCCCCAGTGGAGTCGCCAATTTGTTGTTGGGAAAAGTATCCAATACGAAATTCCCCTATCCCACTCTAAGAGGTGATAGTGCCTTAGCAACAAACAGGTAAACTTATTCAAGTATTCTTCTTTATGGAATGTAAGTGAGGAAGAAGGATCTAACTAACCTGTATCTTCCGCTAGTTTGTCGATCCAAATCTCTCCTCTCTTCAGTAGCTCCCAGCTTCTTGCTCCTTCACCGGCCCAGCTTCACTGAATTCCTGCAAGATCACAAGAGAGAGAAACTACACAAAGATACAGATATACATTCATAAAAATATCAAGATTAGATCAAGCTAAACATGTAAGCATAACAAAACATCATTGGTATACAACATGTAGGAGAAACTCAAATAGTTTATTGATAAGATAATAAAGTCTGAGAGGAGATACAACCAAGTGAGTTCCGATCCAGCATCTACCTCCCAGCAAAGGAATCCCTTCCTCTCCTCCAACAAAGCATAAATCACCCAATGTGCTAATGTCAATCTCAAACCAACAGCAATTCTCTGCAAAGTACAAAATTCCAGCCTCCTGAACCTCTGGGTGAGAGATCCATATATAGATGTGAGCAGAGAGGATGAGTCAGCTCATGTTTTGACTTGTGGCTTCTCTCTGTCAGTTCTTGCTTCCACTTGGAGGTTGAGAACCTCTTACTCATCACTAGTCGAATTCATTGAGGCAAGTGTCATTGAGGAAGATTCTGGAAGCTTCCATGGTCTTTCCACCTCGTTGAATGAACTTGCCATTTGTCATTTCCCGCTCAGCGCACCCTGGTAGTGCTTCTACCTGCGTTGCAGTGCACCTAGCCAGTGGAATCTCTACATTTCAGCACAGACAGCTAGTGGAGCCTCTGAATTGATCCTGAATTGACTGTTTCTGAGTGGTTTTTGGTGGAGAACTTCTGGGAGAAGCTGTCATTGGTTGACCTTGTTCCTTTAGGAGCTGTAACAACATCATTAGGGACTTTGGATCCCTTGAATTATGGACATTTTATGCTTAATTTGTAAGGCACAAAAATGTCTATAACACATAACTATGGCCATAGCACTCATGGTTGTAGATATCAGATGGAATCGCCTATGGAAAGAATTGAATGCTTGAAGTGTCATAACTATGGGCACATGGCTCGAGATTGTAGGAATAAGAAGGTCTGGAAAAGGAAATAGGTATAGGAAGAGAAAGCAGATAACAAGGTTTTAGCGATTATGCTTTCAGGATTTGTAAAAGCAAAAGGTCATGAGGAAATAGCAGTTGCTTCAGATAATGACTCAAGTCAAGATGGTCCGTTAGGTGACTCAATATTTTGGACAATATGGCTTGTTGACTCCTTAATGTTTGTATAAGAGGAGTCTATGCAATAGTATATGGCACAAATCTACGATTAACAAGAAGGTAGTTTGAACAAGATGGTAGCTTCATTAAAGGTTCAGGAGGAGAAAAATAGTTGAAGGATTACAAGTTACCAGGAACAAGACAAGATTAGTCTGCAAAGGATATGCACAAGTGGAAGGAATTAATTTCGACGAAAAATTTGCACCAATTTCCAGAATGGAAGCCATTTGGATATTTCTCACCTATGCATTTTCAAGAAAAATAAAAGTCTACCAAATGGATGTTAAGTCAACATTTCTGAATGGAGAATTATAATAAGAAGTTTACATCAAACAACCTGAAGGTTTTCTACTATCATAAAAAGAAGACTATGTTTTCAGGTTAAAGAAGGCTATGTATGGTCAAAAGTAGGCACCCAGAGCATGGTATGCTCATCTTGATAGATATCTATGTCAGCAAGTGTTCAAGAAAGGTACTGCTGATAGTAACCTTTACGTACAAATAGACAAAGATAATTTAAAAATTGTTGAGGTATATGTGGATGATATAATGTTTGGTAGCAATGATGATCGACTAAGTAAGAATTTGGTACAAAAATGCAAAGTGAGTTCGAGATGTCTTTACTTGGCAAGTTCACATGCTTCTTAGGGCTTCAAATATCTCACTAAGAGAAGGGAATATTTATATGTCAAGCCATGTACATCAAGTAAATTCTCAAGAAATTCAAAATGGAAAATTGCAAACCCATCCTTACTCCGATGGTAATAGGTTGCAAATTGAGCATAGATGATGCATCTAAGGATGTGGATTAGAGGTTATACAGATCTATGATTGGTAGTTTTCTATATGTAATAGCCTCCTGACTAGATGTTATGCAAGCAGTTGGACAAGTAGAAATATTCCAAGCAACACCAAAAGAATCACATATTATTGTCGTCAAAATAGTTCTTTGATATCTAAAGGGCACAACAGAATATGTCTTGTGGTATTCCAAGGGAAACAATCTTATTATTCAAACCTTTAGAGATGCAGATTGGGAAGGAAGAGTTAATGATTGTAAGAGTACTAGTGGAGCAACATTCTATCTAGGTGGTAGTCTCATGGTTGACCAAAAATGAAACCTCAATCTCGTTATCCACAACAGAAGTAGAATATATCGTGGTAGCAGCTTGTCGTACTCAAGTTCTTTGGATGAAGAAAACTTTTCAAGATCTTCAGGTCAAGTTTGATGAGCCTATTCCCATATTTTGCGATAACACCAATGCCATCAGTATCTCCAAGAATCCTATGATGCATTCCAAAATGAAGCACATTCTGATTAAATATCATTTCGTTAGAAAGCAGGTCTCTGAAATTAATATCAAGCTTCAATATGTTGGTAGAAAAGAGAAATTGTTGATATCTTCACTAAACCTTTACCTCATGAAGCATTTGAATATCTTCACCAGAAGCTTTGGATTCTCCCAAGTTCTCATTAGATTTTCCTTATTCAGAAAATAAAGGGGGAGTGGAAGTGTGTACAAGTCCGCAGGATGGTTGTATGTCAGGCATATTTACCATTTCCCATTGATATCAAAGGGGTAGAGAAGGCAGTAGGAAGAGGTGCCCTAATTGCAAGGGGAGTACTTGTGTTTCCATCAACGCCAAAGAGGGGGATTGTTGACCTAAAGATGATTTGAGGTTGTCATTGATGTCAACCCAAGCAGCACCAAGGGCTACTCTGATCTTTCAAGGGAATTTTGAGTTGAAAACTTACTCTATTTTGATTCAAGTATCTTCCAGATGGATTCTACGTGTCAAGATGTTTCTGTTAATATATGGCACACCAAGTAATTTTTCAGGGTTTGATAGATATTCATGTTTGAAGTTAGTAACCCCAATTAGTGGGCTAAAACCCTATGGAGTTGTGGCATGGCACTCATAATTAGTTTTGGTCATTAAATAGTCAATAATTATTAATTTTTTAAGCTCCTCAAATCCCTCCAGAATTCTATATAGAAGCCCCTCTCAAATCTATAAAAAGAAACCTTATATATCCTCCAAATGAAGTGATCGTGGAATTTTCGCTATAACGTCATTTCGGCGAAGTCTTAGATTCTAAAATGAAAACCCATTTTATTTGTATTCTCGATGAATGTCATGAACGAATTTCAGATCTTGGTTTGCTACATTTTTTGAGATATGATCTATGGAGCTTAGGGTTTGAGCAGGCTCCCAAAATTTCATCTCAAAGAAGTGACCTTGGGAAAATCGTCATAACTCTCTCTGAGAAGAGGATTGGAATTATATAAAAGGTGGTAGATAATGCATGGACTATAGTTTTCTGTGTATCAATTTTAGAGCCAAAGGATGAAATAGTGACATGCGGCACCCTGTACAAGTTCACTCTATTGAACTAGTCCATAATTAGATCATTGTGAGAGATTAGGCATAACTTTGCCTTGAAGAATCCAAATCGGGTCAGAACTGTGGCATTGGAAAGAAGACTCAGAGGGATACTACAAGACCAATGATCACATATTAGGGATCTAAAATCATAGAGATGCATCAAATTGAATAGCTTGCTCCTAGAAGACAAGAAAAAATAGATCACGTGTTTTCAAAGGGTGCAAAGAACCAGAGTTTCTAGGGCAGCAAAGAGCAAGGTGCAGCAAAATGATGCAACAGAGGTAAGATATAGGTAAGTATCTTCTGTATATGTATGTTCATCTCTTAATTGAATTAGGTTCTTTGTATTCTAATTTGTTGTTTTTGTTTAGCACTGACATATGCTCTGCAGGATGAGGTAAGTTTGGCTATTATCATGTCATGGTTATTTCCTTGAAGAATTTTTTCAAGTATTATATATTCATCAAGAGAAGACTCTATGCATAATCTAATGTTTTGAAGAGTGAGAAAGGGTAGCATGACAAGAGAAGAAATCAAGGTGTAGAAGAGTAGTAAGAAGTTCACCATATGAAGTCTTCAAGTGGGAAGCACTGCATACAATCATTCTAAAAGTATCATTGTACAAAGTCATTGTAAAAGCATCATTGTAAAAGTTTTACAAGTGTCTATCTAACAAGAGTTGAAGAGGTAGTGTTGGTAGGTCTAGGATCATCATTAGGTGGTTGTGGCATAGTTGGGGTTATGGTCTAGTGTCTCTTCTTATTCTGCATCATTCTATATGATTGTAAAGTGGACAATTTTCCCTGGTACAGGAGTCCATTCTTATTTTATTATTCTATAGGGTGGTAGGGTGGTGCTAGGTTGGTGCATGAAGTCACCAACATGTTCAAGCCTATGAAAAATTCAGGGTCATAGGGTGGTTCTAGTGTGAGTTGTAGCTCATTGGGTGCTGGGGCATCCGTTTAATTCACTACTAAAGAATCTCGGGTGTTGGAGCATCCATCCAGTGGGAGCTGGAGAAGAATGCTTTTCTAGAATTCTAGGAAGTTGTTGCTTTCATTTCAGTTGGGGCTGAAGACTAAAGAACTTATTAGAAAAGTGTTCAGTGGATTTTGGTCTAGAGGGGGTTTTCCACGTAAAATCTTTGTGCCTCCTGTGTTCTTTTATTTACTGTTATTATTGCATAAACGTTAATAATAATTGAAGATTAACTAATTCTCTGAAAATATTTAAAAGTGCTAATTATAATACATATTGATTCATGCACCCCCCCCCCTCTCATTATTTTCCAACAAAGGAAGTGGGGCCTACAAACTGAACACATATCGACATCCTAAAGGGGCTACATATCACTCAGGAGTTGAACGAAGACCCCTGGAGATCAATACCTAAGTTAGAATCTTGTTTCTCTAAATTTTCACCCCAACCACATGCATAAAAAAGAAAGGGTTCAGTTATAGGCCTCTAACGACACAACAAATCCTTCTTTTGTATTATCCCTAGGTTAAAAGTTCATGTAATAAAGTTAGAAAAGGAAAAAATAATACCATGGTCATGGGACATGTATTCCAAGCTGAATGATGGGAAAACCATCCTAGTAGACATTCATTTTGTTTATTATGGTTAAAGGGAAATGGACAAAGGAAATGGAAAAGGCTTTGGCAAGGCAAGAGGAATTTTTGGAATTTTATTTATGAAATTAATGAAAATTATGAGAAAAGGAATGTGAAATGTCACAGGTTGTATGTGAGGATAAAAATGAAGGGAAATAATGGAAATTGAATAAAATATAAGCCTCATTGACAAAAATGCTTTTGAAAATCACTTCACAACATTTTGTCAGTTTAGTTTTCGAGCTCTCTCTCTATTCTCCTTATTCTCTCATATTCTTGCACACTTATAGAATTCTTGGAGCAATCTAGCATTGGAGAAAGGAAAGCAAAGGAAGGAAAAGAAAGAAAAAATAAGCAATGATCAAGCAAGGGAGAGTTGGATCAAGCAGCTGCAACGAAATTACTTGTAGGTATCGAGTTTCATGTATGATTTTCTTGCTGGTTTTGGCATCCATGGTATATGCATGTATGTATTTGGTTCTCTTGTTATCACTGGCATGGGTTTTACTAGGTGTGACAATGGTTTCAGCCTTGCCTTGCCATTTATGGATAACCATGGTGTGATGGCATTCTTGCATTTGGATGAGATAGATTATCGGATGGTTTTGAAACTGAGTGAGGTGGTATCAAGAAAATTCCCAATGGCCTAGAAATCCTTGGACTGGTAAAGGTGTGATATGCATTAAAGCCTGAGGGTGGAGAGAGGAAAATTCCTCATGGTTTAGGTGGAGAGATCCAGAGGCATCCATGCTTGTATAGGCCGAGTGATCCCTGGACCGATATATGGTGGGGCTGTGATAAATCTTGGTAGTTTATGTTTATTATCTAGCCTCAAAAATCTTGATCGGTAATGATGAGATTACAATAAAGCTTTGTTGTATAGATGAGGGTTTGTGCCTAGGAATCATTGATCGATATATGGAGGTATTAATGTAAATCCTGAGGAATTGTTGGTTGCTTTGTTGTGAGTCCCACAATCATGCTTGGAATATGTCGCGGGGGTGATTGGCTGAAAGAAATATTTTCTTCAGTCGAATCTATGGTCGGATAGTATGTGGAAGTCACTAACTTGATTGGTTTTTCATTTTATTTTTGTATTTTATTTCTATTGAATTCTTTTTGGTTAATTTTACTTATTTATTATTATTTATGTATTTACTAATTATTATTATTAATTAATTTAGTTTAACTAATTTATATTTATTTATTTCTTTATTTATTTTCTAGACTTTTTATCTATTTTCTAACTAACCTAACCTCCTTTTGATCTTCTATATAACTATCTTTCCATTTAATTTTTAATTTTTAATAATATTTTTAAATAAGATTAATTTATAAGCTTTTAATTTAGAATTTAAGGTCCTTTATTTATTATTATTTTATTTTTATTGTTAATTTTATTTTATTTATTATTGTTTAACTGATTTATTTACTTTTATTTTATTTTATATTTTTATTTTATTTTATTTATTTATTTATATTTTAATTTATATTTTAATTTTTTTCTTTTTTTTAACTAACCTAACCTCCTTTTGATTTTATTTATTTTTTCCATTTATTTATTAATTAATTTATAATTTTTAATATTTTTAATAAGATTAATTTATATACTACTTAGGCTTTTAAGGTCCTTTATTCAACTAAATTTCCTTCTATATTTTAATTAGCTTATAATTTTTAATAATATTTTTGAACTTTTTTCCCCTCATTAATATATTATATATTTTTTTTGGTCCTTAATCTTACTAATTAAACTATTATAATAATTTTTGATCCCGGTCCTTGAGTCAAACTAGCCGTTGGTCTAGTTAGCCGTTGGAGGCTCCGCTCAAACTATTTAACATGCTAAGCTGGATCTGTTTCTTCATCTTGTCCTGACGATGAACCACACTAGTTGGTTCGAAACGCGTCGACAAATGGTTTTCCATGTGATTTTCGCCGAAGAATCTCTCTCTTACTTGATATGGATCACAAAAGCCTGAACTCTATTAATAAGAGTTATTTCCTCTTGTGTATTATGTGTAAATGTACCTTTTCTTATGTGGCTTTAATGGTTGTTTTATCATTGATATTTCTCTGGTTATATGCTGGTTATAGGCATGGTTTATGATAAACTTGAGTTATAGCTCTCATGATATTTTGGTTACTAGATGAAATGTTGATGAATGAATGACATAATAGATGATAATGTAGCTACTGTGAGAGGGCATCAAACCTTATTGATGATTCTCATATAAGTATGAAATCCCTATGCTTAGATATGTATTTATGACCTATACATTACATGTTCATGATGTGTTTGAGAGAATATCTGTCATGGTTAGGATGAATGAGGTTAGGTCCAATTTCAAGTCCTACATTAGAGGCCTTGTCTTATTGTTATTTATCACTTCTGAGTGTTTCATCAAGTTCTAGGTAGAGGCCTGGGTCCTAGCCCTAAAAAGTGGCTTAAATCGCGTGGTCACTGACATATAACTGGTTGAAAAAGTTTGGAGTTGCATGAAGGCCTTGTTGTGGGAGATACTGGAGGGTTTCAGTCACATGGTGGGATTATCATGGGAGAAACTAGGGGTCTAGTTCAGTAAAAAAGAAAGTTAACTCCGGGGTTGGGTACCTGGAGTGGTTGGTTAGACTCTCAAGGTCGTTTGGTTTTGGTTTGTTGATTTTGCTTAATTAACTATACTTTAGGAGTTGAATCGCATGATAGCAACTTTTCATCACATATTGACCTTGGCGGACCCGCTTGCTCAGGTAAGTGTGGGAAGAGGGTGTTACAGAGTGGTATCTGAGTGGGTTTCGTTCTCTTTGGGTGATGTCTAGATTCCGTTCTCTTTGGGTGATATTTGATAACATGGAGTGGTATCATAGCATGGTTCACCCCTTCGATTAGATGGGTAGAATGTGTTTATCACGCATGCATGTAGGTTGCATATATGTGCTTGATGTATATACATGTTGATGGCCATTGTTTCAATTGTGTTGTCATGTGAAAGTTCGTGATATTGTTGTTGGAATGTGGTTTTCACAAATTATTGTTAGTTGAATATGCACTTGTTGTGTATGTATGTTTTTTCTATGTGGATTTCTGCATGGAATTTCATTGTTATAGTTGTCGTGCATGAGTTCATGGTATGAAGTTGGTATTACATTCATGCATGGTAACTAGATAATAATGTAGATGATGTTGGTATATTTTTGTGATTATGATTATACATGTATCGTGATAATTTGGTTAATATTGCATATGAGATATCCTCCCCTAAACTATACTGAGGCATGTCGGTTATGTTTATATTTTGGTTTAGATGACATAGTATGCTTATAGGAAGAAAATCAAAGATGACTAGTGCTATAGGGATTAATGCATCGATGGTTCTGGCTAGAATACCCTCAAGTACCTTCCCGTGATCCTTACCAAATAGATTAGATTATTTGCAACTAACACAAAGAAACATGTACATATCCATATTAATGAAATTATATTCAAAGTAGGAGGGAAGACATTACCTCATATCTTGATGCAGTTTTCTTGGAGAACCCAATGTAGCGGAGCAGAAGATCTCTCTACTAGCTCCTAGATCAAAATATACATATAGATAAGACAAGAAGTAATACTACATCATATCACCTTGATAATCAAAATAGCAATACATAAGGATATCAATTAACATGCATCTAATCTACCCAAAAACTATGGCATTGAATCAATATATAACTGAATCACAACATAAACACCATAGAGTAGACAACACAACTACAGGTCTATATTAATAAAAGGAAAGGATGATTACAACCATATGGTGGATCAAGCTTCCCTTACTACTCCAACTCGACTCTCTCTCTCTCTCTTCTTAACCTCTTGGTAAACCACTGTCTCATACAAAGATTTGATAGCAAGTTGGCAATCCTTCAACCTTTCGAACTCTTTCACAATAACATAAGCCTCCAATCTATAGAATGAGAGGCTAATCCTTTCCAACTCTCTCATGAGTTCCCTTTGGTAAAAGATATAATGTTTCCTTGGTTTATTTCCCTTTCCCTTTCTATTAGACTCCATTAGAAATAGAAATATCCTCAAACAGGTCGAAGATGGATGTTTCCTACTTTTAGAGCTAACATATGAGTAAAAAGTGGATATTATTCAGTCAACCTACTCCTTTGAACTCTGGAACCTCACAAAAGTTTACTAACACTGCCCCTAAGGGAACACAAAGAGTTACCTACCCTAGGGACTAATGCCCCTGGTTCATGCATGGGGAGCGTTATAACTCATCTTTCTAGATCCTAGGGAGCATTACCATAGAAAATAGGACTATGAAAACCTTCAGTCAAACTATTTTTCTCCTCTAGGCTAATGAGGAGGTAATTTTCCTGTATAACAGATTTCCCCTAAAGTGTGACATTAGAGACAAAGATAATGGCTGAAATACTTTAGAGTTTCTGTGTTGGAATAAAGAGAGAGAGAATCAGAGCTTCGGGACTGTGAGAAACCTGATACAACCACATATGTTAAAATTGAAAATCATGTCGTGAATCGGGAATTCCCACACTCAGTAGCTATGTCAGAGTGATTTATCAACAAAGAGGTATGACAATCATTGTCCACCGATAAGAAAAATGTGGAACTATGTCATGATATAATAATCTTGATTAGTTGTCTCTAAAAAACAATATACACAGCTTGGGAGAGGAAACAAGGCTGAGTGATGTAAACCTCTACCAAAGGTCTTGATCACTTCATATCAGTAGCATATTTCGACACGTGAATAAATGCGTTGAATTCGAACATGTGTGAAATCATCTGATTACCAGTAAATAATGAAAATTGTTAATAGACGCAAGGATGGACACCGATAATGATGATGGTGTCCAGGATGTGTAGTACACTCTAGCGAGTGTGAATAATTATGTTGTCATCGAACACTCGTAGAATCATTCAATCAGGAGCCAGCAATGAAAACCCCCGATAAAACACAAGGTAATCTACCACTAATGTCTGCAAGTTCCAAGGCACGGATATGTCTGTGGATTTTCTTCCTAGATAGAGTATTGAAGTTGATAGGAAGAGACCTGGTGAAAGGTAAGCAATAATGTGTCCTACATTAGTCGACACGAAATGGGACAAAAATGATTTTTTTTTTTAAGATAAATTTGAGCAATGGGTCAAATCAATGGAGGGCATGATGGAAATATATGAGTGATGTTTGGTACATGAAGCAGAGGATAAATGGATCCCTCGAACAATAGATTGCACAACACAAATGTTTAACTAGGTAGCTTTAGACTCATGAACACCAAAGAGTGTTAGGATATAGGGATGTAGGAACATCAGAGTATATAGGCTAAACTCATAGGATGGTAAGGTTCATCTGAGAGGCTATCAAAAAGGAGGTTTTGCTAAGCGAGTGCCATGTTCAAGGGAATGACTACAGCCAAAAAATATTTCTAAATATAGACATAGAGAAATTGTGTTGTCCAATTTTTCCCCATCTAATTAAATTTAAGGAGTCTAGAGGGGTAAACTCGGTGGTTTTTTCATAGTTAGCGAGTCTGAAAAGATTTTAAAGAGAAACACTAGGGGGGTCCCTTTGTCATATTTGTTAACTGGGTGCGACAGAGGTTTAATAATATACCCGTTAGAGTTCATTTTCCATAAGTTATTCCATTGAGTCCAGATAAAGTGATAAACATATGCTGAATAGACGTTTTCCTCACTTTTTTATGAGTACGAGGGGACGGAGTAAACTTGATATTCTTCGTGAAATTTTAATGAGTCACACGAAGACAAAATCAATAGATCTTCATCAAATTTTAAGGAGTCAAAGGAATAAAACTCGATATATATTTTTCATTTTAATGAGTGAGGAAAAAGAGATAAAAAAATTTCTCATGCCTTCTTCATTGATTTAGCGAGCTGGAAGAAGGGAAAAACTCAGGGATTTTTCAATTTAAGAGTGAGAAAAGGTCCCAAAAATAAAACGCTCATACTGTCATCGTAGGAGTTTTACGAGCCCAACAATGATAACTCGAGGATTTTTCAATTCAATAGTGAGAAAATATCCCATAAAAGAAAGCGCTCATATCGAGTCAAACATGGCCGTTTATGCAATTCAACACTTAAACATCTTCACCAAATCATAAGTAATATTGATAGCATATCAAAATGGAGTATGATAAAAACATACGAATGAAAAAATTTGATTTTGATGACTAACTAAGGTGTGTCATACCTCAAGAGTGACTATAGGAAGGTTTGGAAGCCTTCATTTTCACCATTTGTGTTCTGTGAGAGTGTTCTGTAGTGAAAAAAGGAATAGATATTCCCCAAGTGATCATGAGAAATCCAGGCGACCATTAAATGTGTCATCCACTCCAGGTAGATGGTCTAACACCTATCTTTCATTGTATTACATTTTTTTAATTGCATTCCGAGTGAAAATTTTGATTTTGGGGAAGCCCTAGATAGCGTTTTGTGCATAACATTGCCTCCTAGGGCTAGAGGAGTATTAAACACCATTCACAACTTACAGGTGTGCATTAGCATGCCCTATGGCCCAAATGCATGATTTTTTATTGATTTCTCCATCATTTTGACTGATTTTTGGGTGATTTTATGTAGGTTTTGAGCCATCATCATGAGTATTTGGAGAGAAAAAACTCATGACAGTGAAGAACTACAAATTGTTAATGATCTAGCATGCATACTTGCTTTGCGTAGATGCAGATTGATGAAGTATGCTAGACTTGACCTAATGAAGGGTCAAGAATAAATTCTCAGCTAGATTATCCAATGATGGGATGAACACAAAGGTGTGTTCTAGATCGAGGATCATGAGATCGCAATCAAAAGAGATGACATTTAATTTATTAGAGGTTTATCATACAGAGGTGCATGAGTAAACTTGAGGTGGCAGAATATATCCACAAACTACCCTTGAGTTGGTCCAGACCCATTGCAAGCTAGGCAGTGATTTAGTTAGTAACAGGGTCCCCATTGAGTGGATTAGGACTAGGCCTATGAGGGCCATTCTTTGGATGATAAAGTGCTTGGAGGGGTCCAAGAGCTTACATGTAGCTACAAAATTTCATATGTTACTAGCCATTCACTATTTTCACTCTCAAATATTCAACTGGTGTGAGGGAGTTCTTCACTAGGTGAAGGCATAACTGACAACTTGTAAGACTCGTACCCAAAGGGAATTTGGGTATGGTACTCTTATTGTATCCTTCCTTCTTGAGAGAGTTCCTGTGCTAAGGCCATGGATGAGTTTGTGTCACATTGATCCTAGGGAGCCAAAGAGAAGGTGATGGGCTTCTGTAGTTCCTCTGACTGGAGGGGGCCCCATTCGACACTTCTTCAAATATGATTTCTACGAATGGCTTAGTGGCCAAATTCTCATTATTGATGATTATTAATATGAAGGCATGAATTTCATGGGAGATCCATAGTTGATGCTGCTACTTGGCACTCAATGGGGACCACAAGGTAGAAGGTTTTATTAGAGTACAAAAAGTATATTTTAACTTTTGAAAGTTATGTAATGTTTTTTATTTTACAGATTAACATGTACTAACATGAATAATTTTCTTAGCATGGGTATGGCACCAGTGCGCCTTGCGAGCATGCTTGGCCAAGCAAGGTGAGGGGACCAGCTACTTGGGGCTAGAGCGGGAGTGGAAACCACCAAAGAGGGAGATGAAACTCAGATTCTCTGTGAGGTTCTCAGGAACCTTGAAGGTCTAAGCATGGGTGTGCCTCCTCTTCCCATGGGGGAGATCTCCTCTCATATGTAGCCACACATAGTGGGTGTGCCTGAGTGGTTTCTTGTTCTACTTAGGAAGTCAACTAGAGATGTTTTGAGTATTCATCAACAGTAGTCTCTTAATAGTAGCATGGTATAGCCAACGAATGTCATAGCCAGGCTTAGTAAAACCATTTTATACTTAAAACACCCAAGTTTTAGGAAGTTTTGAAGTAAAAGGGTAGATTCAATATATATATATATATATATATATATTTACGCTTTTATGATGTAATTTTTTTTTAATGTTTTTGTAAATTTTTAACTGTGTAAAATTTTACTTTCATGCATGTATCTATAACAAATGAGACAGATTCCAATGTAATACATAATTTGTTAAATATTCAGCAACAACATTAGATTCTTGAGCAATGTGTTCATACATAATAAACTCAAATTGACATTCCAAGAGTCGTACCCTTAAATAATGACATAACAATATTGGATTATGAATGTGATAATGATTTGTCAATTTCATAACGACTAGCTAAGAGTCTAACTTCGCCACCAAAATGGAGATGTCTTGAGATGATGCTTCTATGAGAAATGAAATTATAGACATATACTTAGCAATATTGTTGGTGGTAGTGCAAATAAAAACTCAGCCGAAACAATGTAACTTCGACTTAGGTGTGTAAATTGCCCAAGGAGCTGATGCAATGTGTGTGTGTGATGACTGGCACCATCTGCATATCCTATGTATGGTAAGGGTGATGAAGACATATGCACAACAAGAGACATGAATGAGATATATACTCAAAAAATGCCAAAAAATCGAGTCAAAACAAAAGAAGAAAAACTTATAAGTACATAAAATTACAAAGCACATGCCTTGTGAAATACTAGGAATAATATGTTTTTAGATAGGGCCCATTTTGAGGCTCCACAAGTGGGATTCCTTCATAGCATTGAAGTTGATAGCCACCTTTTGAGAGGGCCTTGGTGACAACATATGGACCGATCCACAATGGTCGAAGTGTTCCTTCCCCCAAGAGGTCGTGTTTTTTTGTCATAGAGTAGAACAAGATCACCCTCTTGGTAAGAATGAGGCTTGACATTTTTTTCATATTGGGGTTTGACTCAACACTTATGGGCTTCAAGGGACGATGTAGGATCTTGACTATTTTCATCCATCTGATTGAGATATAATAAGTGCTTTTCTTTGGAAGTGGTGTCGGGTAAGAGTTCAAAAATGAGTTTCAATGAAAGAATCTGGCACTCGATAGGTAGTACCTCTTATAGTCCATAAGCGAGATGGAATGGTGTAAAGCCTATAGCAGTTTTGACTAAAGTTTGGTATGACCATAATGCAGAATATAACATGCAGTGCTAGTGGGTTTTGAGGTTTCCTACCAACTGGCGGATCATAGTTTTTAGGACGTTGTTAGCAGCTTCCACTTGGCCATTAGCTTGGGGGTAGTAGGAGGAACATTGTTCCTTCATAAAACTAACCAACGATGTTAAGTCAAACATCATGTGATTCAGAAAGTGAGAATCTTGGTCTGTAACGATCGTGTGGGGAACACCAAAATGACAGATCACATGATTGAATAGGAATAACATCGTAGTTTCTCCATTGGCCTAGAAAGTGGTAATGGCTTCGGCTCATTTTGTAAAGTAGCCCATATTGACAATAATGTAGTTGTGTCCAACAAAGGAAGTGGGGTTTCATGTGACAAAGTCAATGCCCCATTTGGAAAATGGGGTGAAGGAGATAAGCGGGTGTAGAGGGGTCAGGGTTGCGTGTATTTTCATTGTAAATATTTGACAAGGGTGACACTGCTGGATTGCCTTGATATATAATCTTTAAACAAGGTCGGCCAATAGTATCATGCGTGTATAATTTTCTGGAAGTAGCCATGCTAGAAATATGATCACCGCATGCCCTCGAATTGTAGTCATTTAAAATGTGTTATGTCACTTCATGAGGGAGGCAATGTCAAAGAACTGTATCAGTGCGACAACGATATAAAGTATCATTCAACACTAAATAGTGTCAAGCTTGGTGGCAGATAAGATGACAGTCACCTGATGATACTTTAGGGATAAATCATTGTGCTTCAAGGTAGAAAAGAATGTCACCATACCAAAGTTCAGTTGAGTTGATAAGATAGATAGATTCATCAGGAAGAGGATCATGGGCTATCTCATTGGGATCGACTATGGGTGGATCCAACAACAGTTCTATGAAGACTAAGGATTTTTTTGCCTTGGGAGTGACAAAAACCAAATCAAATTGTTGGAGGATAACAATCCATTTGGAATATTTTCCTCTGATGACTTGACGAGACAAAATGTCTCTCATGGGATTCTCCAAAGCAATGACAGTAGTTTTTCGTAGTGGTATATAGTGTCAGAAGAGATTAACAACAAAGACAACTACTAAGGACATCTTTTCCACGTGTGAATATTGGAGTTCAGCCCCAGACTTGCCTTTCAAGCGATAATAGATCACATGCTCACTAAGATCATCACGGGTTTGAGCCAACACCATAACAATGAAGGATGGCAAGGCTGATAGGTATAGGAGAAAGTCATGCAAATAATTGGGAGGACTAAGCAGTGGGCTAGATGTAGGTGCCTCTTTCAAGGCATCAAATGATCATTGGGCTTGATCATTCCACGTGTATGGTACTCCCTTCTCTAGTAGGCGCATAAAGCCTTTTGTAAGCTCGACATAGTTCATGATGAATCATTGTAAGAAGTTTTCTTTCCCTTGCAAATGTTGGAGCTATAAAATGGATTGTGGTGTGGGAAATTGAGTAATTTCCTTTACCTTATCGGGATCAACCCTAATCCCATGTTTGGATACAATGAAACCAAGTAGGCATCCAGACTTGAAAAAGAAAATGCATTTGTGCAAATTCAGACATATGTTATAGAACCTGCACCTAAGAAAAATTGCTCAAAGATGAACTAGGTGTTGGGCTCACTTCTTGGAATGGGCTGGAAGGTCATCCAAGTAAGCTTGAACAATGTGTCTACTATCATGGAATGTGTATTCAGTGGCCCATTGAAAGGTTGCTCCAACATTCTTTAGGCTGAATGAGATTTTCCTATATGAAAATATTCCCCAACGGAAAATGAAGGCAGTTTTGTGCTGGCCTGTGGGTTTTATGGGAATCTGGTTATAGCCAGAGAAAGAATCCATAAATGAGAATGATTCGTAACTGGCATAATCATTGACTATTTAGTCTATGAATGATGTTAGATCATTATATTTTGGACACGTAATGTTCAAATCCCGATAGTCAACACAAACTTGGATACTACCTTGTTTTTTATCTATATGAACTAGATTGGAAACCCATTCCATTAAAGGAATGGGGTAAATGAAACCATCACGTAATAATTTTTCCACCTCAGTCTTGATGGCTATAGTTTTGCAAGGGTCGAATGGTCGGAGCCTTTGGCGAACAGGCTTGGAATTTTCAAAAACCTTGATCTCGTCCTCGATGATAGATAGATCTATGCCAAGAATTTCCTCATAAAACAAAATGAATACATCATCGAATTCCTTGAAATAAAATATGAAGCATGCAATTTCTTCAAGATTACAATCAGCTCCAATCTATATATTTTTAATGATCCTTGTCTTAACTAAGATATTGATGAGCATTGTCTTCAAAATATTACCCATGTTCCCTTGAGAATCCAAAGTTTGGATGGTTGAATAACTCGAGGGAACAATCTAAGGTGGTTCAAAGGATAGAATTTGTATAGGTGTCACATCTGAATCACATATCAAAATGTTAGGGTGAGAATTTTCCCAAGGTCACACCTCTAAACACATGATCTATCGAATAGCTTTGTCTGAAAGTAGGACATGATTGAGGAGATATTTAGAGGGAGAAGTTGTGGGAGAGGAGGTGGTATTGTTGGTCATGACCAAAGTGACAAAAAATCAGATGTAGATTGAATGGCTTGATAGGCCAATTTGACTCGTGAAAGCAACATTTGTTCTCCATAAGAGTCAATGCCTAAAGTGGCTACGAGGATCTAGGGATCAGGTGGGTCATGAGGAATAGTGGAGACCACAAAAACCATTTATGGAATAGTGGGTGGTGAGAGAGGAAAGCAACCCATCAGGCAAGAACCAGCAAAAGACGGTTACCGATACTAACATAAGGGTCAAGTATGCCACCCTCTAAAGGTACAGTGTCACTAGGCAATGAGGAGTAATCTAGGGCGAAGAAGGACATCTGGTCCAATGTGACTATTCTTCCATCCAATAGAAATAGGATGATGCAAAAAATAGTAGATACGATGGTAGTCATGACATAAGTCTAATTTTGGCCCAAAAGTAGATTATAGTTGGGTTTTCGATCCACGACTTAAATGTCCACCATTACCATTTTCCCACTCAAGGTGATGGGGTAGTCGGTAAGGTAAACTTTTGGGATGAGTTTATGGCCATCAAAATATTTAAGGGAATTCTACAGTGGAGAGAGGTTTGGAGAACCCAGAGCGAGCCAACATGAAGTATACATGAGGTAGGTCAAAGCGCCTTTGTCAATGATAGTTTTATGTACCCCTCATCCTTTCGAAAAAGTTTTCACCTGAAATGAAAGTTGGTGGGAAAGAGGAGGTTTACATTTCTCCATATCGAATATTTCTAGCATGGAATCCTAAGGGTTAACCAAACCAATAGCCTAAAGCAAAGATTTTCTTTGTGCTGGACAAGTTTGTAATACTTTGAGTGCAGACATAGTTAACAGTGCTTGTGCTAAATCTTCTACAATGTTGTAGTTCTAGGTAGCACGTGTAGATGTATTATGTGTTGTGTGACAAAGTTCCCCTTTTGGTGGGTGAATTACAAGATCAGAAACTATTCTTTCAATATGAAGATCATTAGGCAGTGATCGGTCTAAACTTGAGGCAACGTCCTGAGTGTTAGTGAGTGGAGCTCTATATTTTTTGGCTCACGTTTGAATATCAACCATTTCGAAGGTGTAAAAGGTCAATGATCCTTCACCCACTGAGTGATGATGTGAACCATCATTGCCCCCTTATGAGGGTTGAGGCTGGTTCAGAATAAGATGTCACTGCTCCTAAGCAAGGAAAGGGTTATGTAGGACCATGGCGGTCTAGCCAGTGTCCTTTTGGGCAAGAATATTTGTGCATTCTTGGAGGCATGGACAACAATGTGTCATATGGTGTTCCACACAGATTTTTCAAGGGAACTTGATAGCTTTGTCCTTTCCACTATTAGGTGGCACAACAACTTTCTACTTTGTGTTGGATTTCTTAGCTGGATACTCTTCAGAAGGAGTTGTCATTTTATTATTCTTTTTATTCTTACCACTAGTATTTTGTGTAGACTGCATAGAGTTTATCGCAATGGTAGGAAGAGTTGTTAATTGGGTACTAGGATCAATAGAAAACTAGGCAACATGCCTGCTAAGTTGTTTTACAACAGACCCAGAGGTAGTGTCGATAATACCATCAGCATGTGCGTCAGGTTGCTGAGTAGCGAGAGCATTGGAAGTTCTGGGGGCATTGGGGATTACATCATATAATGTGCCAAACTGTGAACAAATCAAATATAAGTGTTGGGTACAACAAATGGATTTGTCTTTAGTGACCAAACCATCTAAGGCAACGTCCTTGGGGATTTGGGGAAGAAGAGGTTTACATAACCAATCTGCTAATAGATAATTGGGAATGGGATATTTGACTAGCCTCCTACTACATCTCCATTCATGAATGTGATTGGAGATGTGGGTGGAGGTGCCTTGGCCTAAAGTAGTAAGGAGTTCTATCCTAGTTTCATAGTGGATGGGTAACTAAAAGTTATTTAAAAATTCCATCACCAAGGTGCCAAAGGTATTAACTGATGCGCATGGTACTGAATGTACCACTTGGCGGATTTGTTAGTAAGGGTGTGGGGGAAGATCTGAAGCCAGATACTGTCATCCACCATAGATTTTGATACACACCATATATGATATGTGATGACATGTGCAACTAGATTATCCCCTTGCTTTCCTTCAAACTTCAGGATGTTAGCAGGAATTTTGTGTGGGATTGGGGGCCAATGTAAGTTATGGTAGATGGGGTCATTGGTCAGTTTGTATAGATTAGGGATGTCGACTGCTGCCAAAAAATGCAAAGTATTCAGTGCCCCTGATTTTGACCAGGGTGATGATGAATGAATTGAGGGTCCTTGCGGTCTACCCATCATATTGTTCCCAACATTATACATAGGATTTGGTGAATAATAGTTTCCTTGAGGACTAGTCATATAATGTGTCTGTTCGTATGGGTTATTAGGCTAAGGGATATAAAATTGATTTCCCCTGAGATAATAATTGCCCCCTTAACTCAATTGAGGATGAGAATTGGGTGCCCAAATAGATTGAGCAAGAATGGGTTAAGGGAACCCGCCAGCCACTTAGTTGGTCACCAACACCTGACTGACACATGGAGCATTGATGCCAATTGACGATTGTCCATCTTGTCTTATAGATGAAGGAGGGACTGTATGCCCCTTGCCAGTTTGTTCATGCTGGGAATAGTGTCCCATGAAATTTAAATTTGGGCATTTGAACTAAGCAAAGGATTCCAACCAAAGGGATTACTGAAGGGACCTGTGCTAACAACACTATTTGGAGCACTAGCCAAAGGTCTAGGAGTAGAGATAAAAGGGATAGAAACTGGTATGTATTGGGTTCGCTCATGTTATGTGTAACTAAGCTTATTGGACTTGGCATAGTTTGGATTACTGAAGGGACCTATGCTAACAACACTATTTGGAGCACTAGCCAAAGGTCTAGGAGTAGAGATAAAAGGGATAGAAACTGGTATGTATTGGGTTCGCTCATGTTATGTGTAACTAAGCTTATTGGACTTGGCTTAAGGGATCAATGGTGTAGTACTAACTGTCGGCTCGGGAAGTGAGGGTGGACCAAATTTGTCCACAAAATCCCATGGCCCATTAGCCATTGATGGAATGGTGGGTGTAGTTATAGTGGAAGACATGGTAGGTACTGGTGAAACTTGAATCAATATCAGTCCAAAGGATCAATGACAGGAGGATTATAAGTAGGTAAAAAATCTTCAGTGAAAAAAACTTCTGAGGGTATTGAGTCTTGGGATGTGTTGACTAATTTGGTGTTAGAGGCTAGAGACAGATTACTTGAACATGGGTAATTTGGTTCACTAGGGCTCAGCGGATCCTCCATAGTCAGTGAAGGATGACCTTTCTGTCACCTATATTGATGACGAGGGACATATGTAGCCACAGTGACCGATATATTTTATCAAAAAAAATTATAGTGATATTGATTATAGTCTCAATGATAACAAACAGGCACCTTAAAAAATAAAAAATACTCTGAAAATTTCATCAACAAGAAGGGGATATGACTCTATCTGATAACCACAATTTGATTGAGAACGCCAAAGAGTGTTAGGATATAGGGATGTAATAACATCATAGTATATAAGCTAAACTCATAGGATGGTAAGGTTCATCTGAGAGGCTATCAAAAAGGAGGTTTTTCTGAGGGAGTGCCATGTTCAAAGTAACAACTACTGCCAAACAATATTTCCAAATACACACATAGAGCAATTGTGTTATCTAATTTCTCCCCATCTGCTTAAATTTAATGAGTCCACATGGGTAAACTCGATGGTATTTTCATATTTAGAAAGTCTGAAAAGATCATAAATAACAACACTAGGGGGGTCCCTTTGTCACAGTTGTTAACCGAGTGTGATGAAGGTTTAATAATATACCCGACACAGTTTATTTTTCATATGTTAGTCCATAGAGTCTCGATAAAATGATAAAAATATGCTCAGTAGATGTTTGCCTCATTTTTTTAGGAGTACGAGGGGACAAAGTTAACTCGATATTCTTTGTGAAATTTTAATGAGTCACATGAAGACAAAATCAACAAATCTTCATCAGATTTTAACAAGTCAACTGAAGAAAAATTGATATATCTACTTTATTTTAATGAGCAAGGAAAAAAGAGATAAAAGAATTGCTCATGCCTTCTTCATAGATTTAACGAGCCCGAAGAAGGGAAAAAATCAGGGATTTTCAATTTAAAAGCAATAAAAGGTCCCAAAAAGAAAGCATTCATACCGTCGTATTAGTTTTATGAACCCAACGATGATAACTCATGGATTTTTCAATTCAAGAGCGAGAAAATATCCCATAAAAGAAAGCTCTCATATTGAGTCAAACATGGTCGTTTATGCAATTCAATACTAAAACTTCTTCATCAGAGCATAAGTAATACTGATAGCTGATGAGCCTCGGTATTGCAACAAGAATGTTGCAACTCCCTTGGCTACCGACTTTAATTATCAACCCAGGGTTCATAAAAACATAAGTGGTATCAGCACTATATGTGAAGCATACAATGTGTCCTTCCTTTGTTGTCATAATGTAATGGAGTGTATGTATTGAATTCAAATCCTAAACTAATTGAAGAAAATGAAATGCTCGAAATGGAACCTTAACCTATTGCAACAAATAAAGTACAAGGAAAGAGAATGAAATCAAATGCTAAAACACACCATTTTCTAACTAACTCCTAAGAGGCTTTGCTTCAAAATAATGCTAAGTTAACATGTATGCAATCCTTCTATCCTAAGCATGTAGATTCAAACCATCAAACCTTCTACTACTATGCATGTAAATGAATAAAATAAATTTGTTTTTCTCTTTGTCTTTTTCATGTGAGAGTGTAAAATCTACTCTCTTTTGGTGATGTGCCAGGTGGCTTGGAGATGATGGTGAATGGTCAGAAGGCTTTCGAGACAAGTAGGGGCCCTTTTCTAGCTTCCTAGAGTATTTTTCCTTAATTCAACCTCAAAACAGGCTTTCCTATAGGATGCTATAGTGATTTCCTACAGGATCCCCTGATTTCCTACAATATTTACATATTTATAATAATTCATCAATTGACCAAGAAAATCAAATCGAAATTGGATGGGACAAATTTTTGTATTAACTAGTATGTCCTAGGTCCCCATTCCAAGTGGAATCACTTAAAAAGACCTTTGTTGTTAGGTCCCTATACTACTAGTGTAACCCCTTATTGTTATTAGTACAACCCCCTTATTATATTGTTGTGCCCATGTAGTCCCCATATTGATATTATTGTGCCCCATGGAAGCCCACTATTTTTATTATTATGCCCTTACATTATTATTGTTAGGTTGTCTCTAATTATATTATGACCCCTTAGACTCCTATATATAGAAAGGAGGTATTCTCATTTGTATCATCCAAGAATTGTTCATTTGTGTAATGTAAAGGAGGTTGCCCCCTCGAAGAGGCTTATTTCTAAGGTGTTGATCTATTTTTTCTATATTTTTCTGAGATGGTTTTATAACATTTGGTATCAGAGCTTTGGATTCTAGGGTTTCTCTGCCCTAAACAGGTCATCGTGGAAGTTTCTATATAACTTTTTTCAGGGGATGTTTCAAAAGCTAAGAAAAAAATCCATTTGACACTAAGCTCGTTGAACCTTGGCTTTGAATTTCAAATCTTCTCTCACTATACTTTCGGGGATTTATTTCGAGGAAGTTAGGCTTTTTGCAGAATCTTGAATTACATTCTAAATAGGTGACCTTGGGATAATTATCATAAATTTCTCTCTGAGCATCAAATTGAAATTTCGTAAGAAGTTATAGAAAGAGGATAGACTATAGTTTTTTTCATATATGTTTTAGATCCTAAGGATGAAAAAATGACACATGGAACTTCGTATAAGTGCACTCTACTAAACCAGTCTATACTCAGGTCATCGTGGGAGATTTGACATAACTCTTCCTTGCAGAATCCAATCTTGATTAGACTTGCGTGTTTAGAAAGAGAACGCAGAGGGCTGCTAGAAGATGTAATTTCAGAACTTGGAGATATGAAATTACAGAGTTACAATCATTTCAATATCAAGCTCCTAAAATCAAGAAAAGATCATATGAGGAAGTTTGGTGGCAAGGATCTGGTAAATTGGATACTACAAATGGAGCAATATTTTGATCTACATGAGGTGCAACTATTACAAAAGGTACGTATTGCATCTTCATATTTAGAACCGGATCAATTTTTATGGTATAAAGGGCTTTGTTCTCTTAAGCCACTTGTTACATGGTCAATTTTGATGGAGGAAATGATAGCACATTATGAGGATACAGAGAGCAACACCTTCTTTAGCCAATTGATAAATCTCAAACAAAAGTGTTCAATGGAAGAGCACATTGAGGACTTTCAAAAACTAAATATAAGGGTAAATGATATTCTAGAGAAGCAAATGATTGATGTCTTCATAGAGACTTTAAAGGATAACATTCAACGTGAGGTTCATCCTTGGGAACCTGATTCATTGGAGAAGGCATTCAGGTTGGCCAGAAAAATTGAAAGAAAAATTATGGAAAAAAGGAATCCCACCACTCATGACTATAATTATGGAAGTGTTTTTTCTCCTAGCCTCCCACAACCTAAAAGGTTTACATGACAACAATTGGAAGAAAAAAGAGAAAAAGGCATTTGTTACAATTGTGATAGAAAATACACTAAAGGTCATAATTGTGCTGAGAAGAAATTATTTTACATAGATTATGAAGAGGAGGAAGAAAAGGCTTAAGAAACATCAAAAGAAGAGGATATACACTAGGAACTGACCCCAGAGAAAGAAGAAATTAATCTGACCATATCTTGTAAAGCATTGGAAAGAATTAACACTCCTCAAACTCTTAAGATAGAAGGACATATCAAGAAGAAAAAGGTTCAAGAAGTGAAAAATCACATCGAGAAAGAAGAAATGAATCCGACCATATCTTGTAATGTATTGGCCGGAATTACCACTCCTAAAACTATCAATATAGAAGGACATATCAAGAATAAAAATGTTCAAGAAGTGAAATATCACATCGAGCATCAAGAAATGAATCCAACCATATCTTGTAATGCATTGGAAGAAATTTCCACTCCTCAAACTCTCAATATAGAAGAACATATCAAGAAGAAAAAGACTCAATTAGTGAAATATCACATCAAGCATCAACAACAAGTTCTCCAACTTTTAAAGGATAACCCCACCTTGGTGAGGAATCAGATGAAACAACAAGCAGATCAACATCGTAGTGAAAGAGGTTTTGATGTAGGCAATTGGTTATTTTTATAACTACATCTCAAGCAAGAAATTTATGAGAAGGAAATGTTGGCAATACTACATGCACTTAAGAAATGGAAACCTTACCAAATCGGAAGACACTTCAAGGTAAAAATGTATCATGATAGTTTTAAATACTTTTTAGAAAAAAGGTTATCTTTAGAAGAACAAAAAGAATGGGTCACAAATATGTTGGGTTATGACTTTGAAATCATCTACAAAAAAGGGAGGCAAAATGTTGTTGCAGGTGCACTCTCAAGAAAGGATGAGGATGTGGAAGCATTGTTTTGTGCTATTTCTATTATCCAACTAGATTAGATAAACGAAGCAAGGGATGAATGGAAGAATGATGAAGAAGTGTTGCGACTCATTCAAAAGTTCCAGAAGATCCCACTTCAATCAATATTTCCAGAACTTGACAAGGAAGGAAAAATCATATTGGAACCTGGAGTAGTCAGAGAAATAAGAACTCGACAGCTATGAAATCGATCAAATTCAGAGCATCTCATCAAGTGGAAGAACTTACCTACTGAAGATTCCACATGGGAGGTCAAGAATTTTATACAAAAGCATCAATAACTACTCAAGCATTGAGGACAACACTTTTCGAAGGAGAGGGGCATGTTAGGTCCCTGTACTACTAGTGTAACCCCTTATTGTTATTTTTTTTTTCTAGTTTAAGACTAACCTAAGTACCCACAGGGGATTTGAACCGGTGACCTATCGCAAGGAGTGCCTTAACAGCGCACCCATTCACCGTCAATCCAAAGCCCCGTGGGCTTAACCCCTTATTGTTATTAGTGCAACCCCCTTATTATATTGTTGTGCCCATTTAGTCTCCATATTGTTATTATTGTGCCCCATAGAAGCCCACTATTGTTATTATTATGCCCTTAAATTATTATTGTTAGGTCGGCTCTGATTATATTATGACCCCTTAGACTCCTATATATAGAAAGGAGGTCTTCTCATTTGTATCATCTAAGAATGGTTCATTTGTGTAATGTAAAGGAGGTTTCCCCCTCAAAGAAGCTTATTTATAAGGTGTTGATCTATCTTTTCTATCTTTTTTGGAGCTGGTTTCTTAACATTTGTTAATCCATGCAAAAAAAATAAAAAACATTACTAGTCGAAAATCTTGAAATTCGAGAACTAGTGAGATAGTAAATATGCAAAATGCCTAACCAAATCAAGTGTAAATGAAATGTGGTAATTTTTTTATGAACTAGAATTTTTTTTTGATCTAATTCAAGTGGAATCAATTTGATTGAAGCTCGTTAGCATGCTCTAAAAAATAGCATAAATTATTGTTCTTTGCTAAAAACGAGGTCCAACAATCTAGATTTGGGAATGACAAGACTAATATAAGAAACTCAATGATTATTATAATCTTCCAAAGCTTTTCCAAGGATGAAATAATTATTGTGATCATGCAAAAGAACTTACATCAACCATTTAACTCAATCCTAGAACAAGAAATCATTAATAGTAAATGCAGAAATAGAAAGAAATAAAAACTAGAGATGCATGTGAATAAGCAATGAAAATAAGGAAAGAAGATGATACAAAAGCGCTCCGAGGTTCCTAGGATGGCCAAGCCCAAGGAAAAATAGAGACCTATGGAGGAGAACAATATTTAGAAGCTGAACATGACACCAATCTTCATTATTTTCATCAATAGAATTACATCCTTGCAAGAAAATACAATGGTGCTGCAAGAAATACAAGCTCTCTCCACAATAACACTAATGAAAAATCTATCTAGAGGAAAATTCGACTTGGTTCTTATACAAAATGATTAGGAATCGTTCCCCATGAATGGAGGAATCTTTCCCCACCAAGATCCCTTGATTAGTGGATCTAGTCCCCAATACTAGGAATTTGCATTAAATGGTAGGGAACACATTCTTAGATTTTTTTCAATCATTCCCTAGAGGAAAATTCGACTTGGTACTTATAAAAAATGATTAAGAATCATTTCCCATGGATGGAGGAAGATTTCCCCACCAAAATCCCTTGATTAGTGGATCTTCTCCCTTGATTGGTGGATCTCCTCCCTTGATTAGTGGAACACATTCCTATATTTTCTCAATCATTGGAGTTCCAAAATTTGTCCTAGAATTCCATAATATCTTGTTCACTTATTATTTATTATTGATCCTCCAATAGTAGAGAACAATTCCTTAAATTATCTCCTCCTCGAACTCTTCATAATTTGCCCAATATTCTCACAATATTCCACAAAAATAAATAATATTAGGCACAAATATTCAATTATTCATAAAACTTCCTAATGAATATATTAAAGTTAAAAATAAATCATCTAATGCAAAAAGAGAGGTTTAATGTGCTAAAGGATCATCCTAAGCCTTAATTTATGTTTTAAATTAGAGGCATGGGCCTTAATTTATGTCTAACTTAGAGGCCCATCATACCCCCCTGTTGAAAGTGTTGCTCATCCTCTGAGAAACATAGTGACCTCATTGTGCTTCATCCATGGCTTGGTGGCTTCTCTCTTGTGCATTAAGAATCTTGGTTGTAAGCTCTGCAAGGACAAGCCAAAAAACATATGTGTAATCCTTATTTCTTGAGACCATTAGTTTGCCTTCTTCCCATTATTCAATATGGTTCTTGATTGTTGTTTTGGTTTGGTAAAGTCTTCCACACCCTTATCAACATTCTGCTACCTTATTCCACCATTTATTTTCCTTAAGATTGCCTTCTGTAGGATTTCTAGGTCACAGTGATTCCTACAGGATCATCCTATAGGAAACACAATCCCTTTGTAAACTGAAGTAAATGAGTGGAAAAAATGACATAAATGGTGGAGGAATTGATGGTAATGAGTGGTAAAATAAAATGTGAGTGACAGGGGTCTCTTTGTGATCCTCCTTTACTCCCTGACCATCCTTCTTGCTGACTTGCAAATGGAAATTTCATGAAAATGGAGAGGATGATCTCTTTGTTTTTTTTCAAGAATGAAATGGGATGGATGAATGATGAATAGATACTAAATATGAAGTGGATGGAGGGTTTGGAGTGTTGTGGTGACCTTGGCCTTTGCAAAAATTTCTTCTTTTAACTATTGTCCTCATTCCTTGAAATCATCACCCTTCATAATTTGAGTTTTCAACATTGCATGAGTGAAGGAGTGAGTTGCAATTGAAGGCTGTTGAGACTGCTGACAAATCCTTAGCTTACAAAAACCTCGTCTCTCATGCATTGACAACGAATTTCTAACTGTAATATGCTCAAGAGAAGAGGTCAAGAATATTGCATACTTGGACATACTTGATGGTTGTTGGAGAGACATGCATGCCACTGTTGAGTTGATGTTGATGATATTGATGCTGTTGTTGAGCTCTAGAGGAGCTTCTTTGACCTTTGGATCTCATTTAAAAATGCTCATTGCCAATCTTGTAGGTGTTGCTTTGTATCGTGTAGGTTTATAGGACAACGACGTGTTTTTTCCATATCTCCCAAATGGTAGATTGGATTTAGTTTAAACATTTTGAGCATGTTCCCATCATCATTCTGCACCTCCCTGTAGAAAAATTTTGGTCAATGGACTCACAAATCTCGAGAAAATCTAAAAATGGATGAAGGTGATGGAAGCCGATTTCTTGGAAACTATGCACTAGAATTTGCTGAGATTTCTTGGGCATGTTACCATCATCCATATGCATTTTCCCATGAAACATCTTTTTAAATTGATCCACAAATATTGAGAAAATGTAAAAATGGATGAAGGTGATGGAGGCCAATTTCTTGGAAACCGTCCAATAGAATTTGCTGAAATTACTGGAGCATGTTAACATCATCCATATGCATCTCCCCATGAAACATATTGGCAAATGGATGCATGGTTTTGAAGTTATCAAGAAAACAAATTTTTGCTCTATGTATTTTTTCATCCTATAGGAAAATAGAGTATCCTATAGTTTTTTATGACAACAAGGAAAATGGGTGGTAGAAGCTTGGAAATGATGAGTGGATGGTGGAAATAAATGAGGGTGATGGATAAGAATAGCCTTGGCCTTGTTGACCATATGAGCGAAGGAGGATAAAGTCAAAATTTGACTTCTTTTGAATAGGCTTGACCAATTTTCCTTTTGGTACCAACTTTGTTCTTGTTGCTTTCAGATGTTGGAGAGTACATACGTGCATGGAGCAAGGGTTTTTTTATTTATTTTTCTTCCAAGGCTACTAGCCACCTCAATGAGGTTTTAAACTAGTAGGTCTTCCTTGGTGCCTCAAAGGAGGTTTTCACCTAGGCTCTTTTTTTTTTTCTCTTTTTCCTTTTTTCCCAACCCATTGACTGCCTCATGGAGGTTTTCAATCAATGAGCCAATCTGCGGTGCCTCAAAGGAGGTTTTCACCTGATATTTTTATTTTTTTGTCTTATTTTTTGTTTTTTACTTTTCTACCCTACCGTACTTGAAAAAAAATCGCTTTCAAGTATAAGAATACCTCCAATAGAGCCATGTGCACATGAAGATGACAAAAAAACTGATGTGTAGGCTTGAGATGTATGCTTTGACATTTACCTGAATTTGAGAAACCAAATGATTTGACTTTGATGATATCAAGCACAATTGAAGAAGATGGTATTGCTGCAACTTAGTGACTATTTGGAACCATATTTCAATATAGTTGTGATGCCCCTAGTCCACTTGCTGATTTGGATCATTCCTCATGTCTTCTTCTATAATGACCTTCAAATCTTCCTCTTTTCTTTGATTGTTCTCTTGAATATATGGAATATTTGATGGTAGCCATGAGGGAGTTATTTCAATCTTTGATTTTTATGTCCGCTCTTCATCAATTGTAGCCCATGGTTCTGTGGTTTTCTAATTTGAATCTTCTTCTTCTGGATGTGATCCTTCAATGATATCAAGATAATCTATTTTTTGCAATACTCTTCTTGAGCTATGGTGAATACCATTGAGCTCAAGAGGAGTTGTTTGGAAGTGTTATAGCTCAGCATTGTAAGTGGGTTGAGCTACTTCAACGTGTGGGTTTGGAAATGGTGGTATAGGTAGTTGAGTGGGAGTGTATACTTGAGATGGATGTGGATGGGGTTGTGGTTGTGGTGGAGGTGAATGGTAAGGATAGCATGGAGTTTGGTATGGAGGATATTGAGGAAAATACTGAGGATAATATTCAAGATATTGTGGATGGCTCCCATAAGTTCCTTGCCAACCTTGTTGCAAAGATTGGTTTTGGGGTTGAGATGGCCAATGTTTCCAAGGAAAATGTGTGTTCCAATTACTTTGAGGTGGATATGAATAATTTTGAAATTGTGAATTAAGCTCTTGCATCATATTAGGCTGAATAGGCTGCCATGGTCCTCTTGGAGCTACATAACATTACTACATTGGCAACTAACTTGCTCCATTGTCCTCCTGGTGAACTTCCTTCAACCTTGGTAATGAGGAGCAACATTTAACATCATGTGATTCTGCATGGACAACACAAACATCTTCTTTTTTCTCATTCTATATTCTTAACATTTCTACTTGTTTGGTTAGATTGCTAAGAATTCCTATTTTAAAGTCATCGAAAAAATTTCCAAGTTTAGCTTGACTTAAATATCTTGACGTTGATTTACCTACTCTTGCTTTTCCTCTTGATATGTGTTTGCATGTTTCACAAATTTCCTCAAATGATAATTCATTAACATCATCTCTAGTCATGAGATTAAGGAGATCAATCCACTCATCCCTAATTGTTCTAAGTAAGAGGATTTTTAGTGTGTCAAATCCTAAATTATGTAGTTTTCCCCTCTTAACATTATACATGAACCTCTCTGTTAGATACTCTAGACTCTCATCTTCTCTTTGATTAATTTTAAATATTTCTTCCTTAAAATCATGATCTTTATATTATTCTATAAATATATTTTGCATACCCATTCCATGACCTTATTGAATTAGTCCCTAAACTAATGAACCAATTAAAAGTTCTATGGGAATTTACAGGGTAAGTTCCTTAAATAGAACCCCAAAGGATACCGCTCACAAACATATCACAGATCAATACACCAGTATTCTTGCCATGGTTAAAACCCTCAAAGAGGGAAACAATCTGCAGCCTGAGCCAACATGACCACTTCAGGCAATTTATTAATAAAACAATGAAAATTTACATAAGCTTCTTTCATGAATAGTTATCCTACAAATGACCCTCCATGCTCTTAAAATAGAGATCATGGACCAATCTCGTGTTAAGCCACAGATCAAGTGTCAGTAATACCAAGGAGAGAATTAACCGTCTGATCACTACATATCGTGACCATCAGATTGTAAGTTACAAAAGTACATAGTAAAGAAACACACTTTACCTAACTGTTGGAAATAATACTGAGAGGGGGGGTGAATCAGTATTATCAGATCAATCAAACCTTTTCAATGCTCAGAAACATATACGCTACTTCAGTTAAGTAAAACAGCGTGTACACGCTACTGTGACTAAATAAAACAGCGTATAAGCAGAAAACTCATAACTTAGTTAGCTTATTCTTCAGTTAAGTTCATCAGGACATTATTCAGCACATTAACAGTAAGCAGATGCAGTATAACAGAACGGATCAAAAGTCACACACATGAACACCAAGATATAAGGTGGAAACCCAATGTGGGTGAAAACCACCTGCTGCAAGTTATCTCTATCTTTCTTTAAGAAACTTCAGTTTACAATCTTTTGTACTGGTGCAGCCTTATACCAGTACGCAGGCTACAACCTGCAGAAGGCTACAACCTTCTCTCGTTCTCCAAACTTCCTTGGAAGGGAGCTCCAACCCCCTTTGTTCTTGTACTAGCCAAGATACTAGTACGTAGGTGCTGACCTACAATCTTCTTTTCTTCAGGTATCACCTTTCATACATTTTCAGACTTGAATATTCCTGAAGCACAACATTACAATCTGAAGACCACAATTCATTCAATTTCCACAACAGATCATTGAAGCATAAAACAACCAAACTCTGAATCACTGAACCACTGAACCCTGTCAATCACCAGTTATCAGAACACAGAGCAGACTACAGAACTCTGCAATAACTGTCAGACCCCACTGTAAACCCAAAAACAAGCTTCAAAAGATATACGCTACTTCAAGGAGCCAAACCCGCGTATACACGCTCTTTTACCGAAGCCAACCTGCGTACAGATCTAAAAATAAACTTTCTCAATTTGCAGCTGTACCAGACATTAGTTAGACCCAGAACATAGCATTGCGACAATATGCAGATCTAGAAATAAGCATAATCAACCATATCATGATAGTGCATTTCAAACCATTAGATCCCGATCTATCCTTAGATCTAGTCTTCCATCAACCAATGTGATCTCTCCTTGGCTTAGATCAAGCAACCCAGCACCTGCAAATCAGATCTCTTTCACTCTTAGATATTCAAGCCCTTGTCGAAAGATGATTTTGCCTAATGATCTTCTTCTCCTTATATAGTCTTAGGCCTAGCTCAATACCAAGAGCCAAAACCATAGTAACACAATACCATCAACTTCAAAACTAGGGATCGACACGCCCGTCGAGACACAATGGTCCGAAATCATAGGCACAACTTCCAAGGACTAACCACCATGGACCAAAGGAACCTTTCCACATACACGCGCTTTTTATGAATCGAACTAGCGTGTACACGCGACTTGGGCTTAACGAAACGGCGTGTATGAGCTTCCTTGGCATGCTGTACTGAGATCTGTCTTCTGATTAAGATGCCATCACTTGTACCAACCTCTGAGCACTTGTACCATCCTCTGAGTGAGTTGCCATCAAGGACAACACTTGAATCATAATGCCAACAATCTCCCCCTTTGGACTTGATGGCAACCACCACACCAAGTCACTCTCCCCCTTTGACATCAAGAGCAAAGGGCTGTGCTCCCCCTGAGGACATGCTGATACCTCTGCTTGGCTGTGCTGACTCGTGCTCCCCCTGACAGTAGGCCAGATCTGAAAAAGATGTTCTTCAACAAGAGCCAAGATTTATACACCATAAGGGACCTTCCTATCACCAAAAGACTCAATACATACATCCATACTCCCTACCAAGAGGGGACATATCAGAAACAACCAATTATATTACAGCATTCATCCCAGGCATAGTGGGGAAACCAACATAGGCCGTTACATGACCTTGACACCATAAAAGAGATATGACAAGAGAGATACATGACATAGAGACAACAGATCTAGACCAAGACTTAGGAAAGACACCAGCAACATCTGATAAACATCTTGTTAGATCAGCAACCAGAATTTCTTTCTGAGCTCCTTCTCCTGAAACCAACAACCAAAACATCTGAATGCCAACAATGCTTTATGAGACTTTTGAGCTGCTCCCCCTGAACCTGTGCCTGTTGCACTCCCTGAAACTGTGCCTGAAGAATTCTGACATTCCTATTGCTTTTCAGAACTTCAGAGTTTTCCCTTGCTGTTCAGAACTTCATATACGCGTTTTATCCTGTATAAAACAGCGTATGTACGCGGATATTCTTTCTGCAACAAGCGTCCAGCATACACGCGACTTACCCATCATAAATCCGCGTGTATACGCTCATATCCCTTCCGTAACCTGCGTATACCAACTTTTCTGTAGAACAAACAATCTTCAACAACAGGATGAAGCATCAACTACTCCCAGCTTTTGTCTGAGATATTCAAAAGTTTCCCTGGGCAGTGGTTTTGTGAGAATATCAGCAACTTGCTCCTTAGAAGGAACATACTCCAACTTGACCTTCTGCTCAAGCACTTGTTCCCGAAGAAAATGGTACTTGATTGGTATGTGCTTGGTCTTTGAGTGCATGACAGGATTCTTTGAAATGCTGATTGCACTTGTATTATCACATAAGATAGAGACAGGTGGAGTGCAAGTGATTTGAAAGTCCTGCAAGGTCTGCATCATCCAAAGAAGTTGTGTGCAACAAGATGCTGCAGCCACATATTCTGCTTCAGCTGTAGATAAGGCAATCGAACTTTGTTTCTTGCTGAACCAAGATACTAATCTAGAACCCATGAAGAAAGCACCTCCACTTGTGCTTTTCCTATCATCCACACTTCCAGCCCAATCTGCATCTGTGTAAGCATGAAGAGTGAGATCAGTATTTCTAGGATACCATAAGCCATAGTTTTGGGTCCCTTGAAGATATTTGAAGATTCTTTTGACTGCCTGAAGATGAGTTTCCTTTGGGTTGGCTTGAAATCTTCCAACCATTCCTACTGCATGTGTAATATCTGGTCGAGTACCTGTCAAATAAAGCAAACTCCCAATCATGGATCTATAAGTGGGTTGGTGAACTGCTGCTGATTCATCATTTGCACTGAGGCTGCATCCTGTAACCATGGGTGTACATACTGGTTTTGACTCTTCCATGCCATACTTCTTCAAGATCTGCTTGAGGTATTTGGTTTGAGACAAGAAGATACCTCCTTCATTTTGTTGGATTTGCAATCCAAGAAAATATGTCAATTCTCCAAGAAGTGACATTTCGAATTCTTTCTGCATAACCAAGGCAAAGTTTTGACTCATGGTCTCTTCATTGCTGCCAAAAATAATATCATCTACATAAACAACAAGGATTAGCAATTTGTTATTTTCAACTTTTATATAGAGATTGCTATCTGCTGATCCTTTTGAAAAGCCTTGTTGGTGAAGATATTTGTCCAAGCGATAGTACCAAGCCCTTGGAGCTTGTTTGAGCCCATAGAGTGCCTTTTTCAATCTGCATACAAGGTTTGGATCATTTCCAAGAATGAACCCATCTGGCTGCTCAATATATACTTCTTCTTCTAAGTCTCCATTTAGGAAGGCTGATTTCACGTCCATTTGAAATACCTTGAAGTTTTGAAAGCTTGAGAGAGCAAGGAACATTCGGATGGCCTCTAGTCTTGCCACAGGAGCAAAGGTCTCTTCAAAATCTATTCCTTCTTGCTGTGCATACCCTTTACAAACAAGTCTGGCCTTGTTTCTAATTACTTCTCCATTTTCATTTAACTTATTCTTGAAGACCCATTTTGTTCCTATTACATTCTTATCTTTTGGTCTAGGAACTAATTCCCAAGTGTTGTTCCTTTCGATTTGCTCAAGTTCTTCATCCATTGCTTTGACCCAACATTCATCTTTGCATGCTTCTTTCACATTTTGTGGTTCAATGGAGGAGAGTAGAGCCAAGTAGCTTGAAGCTTCTGCAAGTGTCCTTCTTGTTTGTACTCCTGCTTCTTTCTGCCCCACAATCTGAGTTTCTGGATGATTCTTTTGGACATATCTGGATGGAGTCTTCTCTTCTATTCTTGTCTGCTCCTCTGGTTCTTCTTGAGATTCTTCTTCTTCATCATTTCGCCTTTGAGAGTAACCTTCATCTTCTTCAATGTCTTCATGATGAACTTGCCTAGGAATATATCCCTTCTCATCAACCACTATATCAATACTGTCAACAATTCTGCCAAGTCTTTTATTGTAGCACTTGTATGCTTTGCTATGTGGAGAATAACCAAGAAGAATGCCCTCATCTGCTCTAGGTTCAAGTTTGCCAAGTTGCTCATCAGTATTCTTAATATAACATTTGCTCCCAAAGATTTTGAAATGCTTCACGGAAGGAGTTTTACCACTCCAAAGCTCATGAGGTGTTTGAGTGCTGTTTACTCGGACATTTGTTTTGTTAAGAATGATAACAGCAGCATGTGCAGCTTCACCCCAGAAGGTTGCAGGAGTACCTGATTCATCGAGCATAGCACGAGCCATTTGTTGGATAGTTCTGTTCATTCTTTCCACAACCCCATTTTGCTGAGGAGTTCTAGCTGTAGAGAATTCTCTTCTTATCCCATGTTCATCGCAGAAATCGAAAAATTCATTTGATGTGAACTCCCCACCTCTGTCAGATCTGAGGCACTTAATTTTGTGTCCTGATTCATTTTCAGCCAATGCTTTGAAGGATTTGAATTTTTCGAATGCTTCATCTTTGTGCTTCATAAGCCCTAACCAAACAAACCTTGAGAAATCATCAATGAATAATATCAGATATTCTTCTCCTCGAGGTGTCCTTTTCCTAAATGGACCACATACATCTGTATGGACTAGCTCAAGAGGCAAGCTAGCTGATCCTTCCTTTTCTGGAAAGTTAGTTCTGGTTTGCTTTCCAAACTGACAAGATTTGCATATAGTGTTGTCTGGAATTTTGATATCTGGAAGATCGCGAACTGCCTGATATTTGCATGCTTTTCTTATTTGTGAGAAGCTTAGATGTCCCAACCTTCGATGCCATAACCAGTGCTCTTCATCCTTGCTAAGATAGCATTGTTGTTGTCCTTCTTCAAATATGTACAGATTATTTGGAGTTCTTTTGCCTTTGAGAACTGTTTTACCTGTATCAAGATCACGAACAAGACATCCATTCGATCTGAAAATAACCTCGGTTTTTTGATCACACATCTGACTGACACTTAGAAGATTATGCTTCAATCCATCAACATACAAAACATTTCCAGCCTTGACCTTTTCTTTCAAAGGAGCAATACCTTTTCCTTTTATAGTTGCAGGAGTATCATTTCCAAAAGAAACTTTCTTTCCCTTTTCTAAAGTAGAATAAGATTCAAGTTTTTCTTTATCACCTGTCATATGTTTCGAACATCCACTGTCAATGTACCATAGATTTTCCTGTCCTTCTGCATAAAACGCTATCCCACATCTTTCTGTCTGAGGTTCTTTTATTCTCCATTTTTTGGTGCTCGTGGCTTGTTCCTTTTTCTCCTGAAACCTGCTCCTGCATTCAGATTCTTTATGACCAAAATTATTGCAAATAGAACATTCAACTTCATTTTCAAGAACCGAAAAGTTGTTATAGGTCCTCTTTGTAATCCCTGTCATACTTCTTTGTTTTTGAGCTTCCCTAGTCATGATTGTTTTATATGCAACACATTGAGCTGCTTTGTGACCAAAGTTATGGCAAGAAAAGCATTGTCCATTGAAGAAGCTTCTGCGGTTATTGAATCTACCAGCCAACTGATTGTAATTTCTATTTTCATCTATTCTTGTGCCAAACTGAGAAGATTTTACCTGTGGTTGGTTGTAGCTTTTGTTCACCCTTAAGAAGGATTGTCCCTGATAGTTTCTGTTTGTAATTCGTCCCTGCTTTACCTGATTATCTTCATTGTTCTTCTGCTCATTTCTTCTTGCTGCATCAAGATAATTTTTGAGGTGGATGCTTTAGAGGTTTCTCCATTATAGCCCAAACCTGTCTTGTTTAGAGGAGACCGCTGCACATTGATAATCTCATCCAAAGTTTCAGATCCTTTGACAAACTTAAGATTAATAGCTTTTGTTTTCTCAATTTCTTTTCTGAGACCAACAATTTCACCTTCTAGTTTTTCAAGATGTTTTTCCTTTTCATCAATTTGAAATTGCAAAGTATCAATGATCACACTCTTTTCTTCTATGCATCTCTTGAGTCTAGTAATTTCATTATAGAGATTATCCACATCTACAGCATCCTCATAATCATCATCTTCAAATGCCATTAATAGCTTATATTTATTACCTTGTTCATCTTCATCACTGTTTGATAAGCCATCACTATCTTCATGGGTGTAGTAGCTTTTCTTATTTGCACTTTGTTTCTTATTCCATCTAGCAGGTTCTTTTCCTTTATCTTTATTAGGACATTTTGCAGCATAATGACCTACTCTTCCACAAGCAAAGCATTTGAAAGGTAGCTTACCTCTGAACCTTCCAGCACCCCTTTGAAGATTTCTGACAAAATTTGATTCTTCTTCCTCTTCTTCTGGAACATGGCTTGCCTCATAGTAATCTTCTTTTCCTGATGCCTTAAAAGCAGCTTCCCTTCTGTCTGATGGACCTCCCTTTCTCATTTCATAAGCAGTTAGAATTCCATGTAACTGAGACATAGTGAGAACTTTGAGATTTTCCTTTTCTTCTATTGCAGATACTTTAGATTCAAACTTGGGGGATAATGATCTTAGAATCTTTGAAACTACTATAGTCTCTTTTATTTCTTCACCCAAATTTTTCATACAATTAACAATCTCATCTACCCGAAGAAAATAATTTGCCACACTTTCATCATTATACATCTTGAGAGTCTCATATTGAATCCTGAGAGTTGAAGTTTAGCTTCCTTTACCTGTTCATCTCCTTCATAGCTAGTGATCATTTTGTCCCATATCTCTTTTGCTGATTTGAAGTGCATGACCTTCATGAATTCTGTTTGGGATATACTTCCTAATAGAGTACTGACTGCTTTTGCATTTGTTTCATATGTCTTTTTCTCAGCTGGATCTGTAGGAGTAACTGAAGGAAAAGCATAGCCTGTTTCTACAATGTTCCAAACTTCTGTACCAAGAGATTGAAGATATGCAGTAACTCTTACCTTCCAATAATTGAAATTTGTTCCATCAAAAACCGGTGGCCTGATTGATGCTTCTTTCTCGTAGTTGCTCATGATGAATGATCTACCTTCAAGCGATCAAGCTTCCCTGAAGGACCTGCTCTGATACCAATTGTTGGAAATAATACTGAGAGGGGGGGTGAATCAGTATTATCAGATCAATCAAACCTTTTCAATGCTCAGAAACATATACGCTACTTCAGTTAAGTAAAACAGCGTGTACACGCTACTGTGACTAAATAAAACAGCGTATAAGCAGAAAACTCATAACTTAGTTAGCTTATTCTTCAGTTAAGTTCATCAGGACATTATTCAGCACATTAACAGTAAGCAGATGTAGTATAACAGAACGGATCAAAAGTCACACACATGAACACCAAGATATAAGGTGGAAACCCAATGTGGGTGAAAACCACCTGCTGCAAGTTATCTCTATCTTTCTTTAAGAAACTTCAGTTTACAATCTTTTGTACTGGTGCAGCCTTATACCAGTACGCAGGCTACAACCTGCAGAAGGCTACAACCTTCTCTCGTTCTCCAAACTTCCTTGGAAGGGAGCTCCAACCCCCTTTGTTCTTGTACTAGCCAAGATACTAGTACGTAGGTGCTGACCTACAATCTTCTTTTCTTCAGGTATCACCTTTCATACATTTTCAGACTTGAATATTCCTGAAGCACAACATTACAATCTGAAGACCACAATTCATTCAATTTCCACAACAGATCATTGAAGCATAAAACAACCAAACTCTGAATCACTGAACCACTGAACCCTGTCAATCACCAGTTATCAGAACACAGAGCAGACTACAGAACTCTGCAATAACTGTCAGACCCCACTGTAAACCCAAAAACAAGCTTCAAAAGATATACGCTACTTCAAGGAGCCAAACCCGCGTATACACGCTCTTTTACCGAAGCCAACCTGCGTACAGATCTAAAAATAAACTTTCTCAATTTGCAGCTGTACCAGACATTAGTTAGACCCAGAACATAGCATTGCGACAATATGCAGATCTAGAAATAAGCATAATCAACCATATCATGATAGTGCATTTCAAACCATTAGATCCCGATCTATCCTTAGATCTAGTCTTCCATCAACCAATGTGATCTCTCCTTGGCTTAGATCAAGCAACCCAGCACCTGCAAATCAGATCTCTTTCACTCTTAGATATTCAAGCCCTTGTCGAAAGATGATTTTGCCTAATGATCTTCTTCTCCTTATATAGTCTTAGGCCTAGCTCAATACCAAGAGCCAAAACCATAGTAACACAATACCATCAACTTCAAAACTAGGGATCGACACGCCCGTCGAGACACAATGGTCCGAAATCATAGGCACAACTTCCAAGGACTAACCACCATGGACCAAAGGAACCTTTCCACATACACGCGCTTTTTATGAATCGAACTAGCGTGTACACGCGACTTGGGCTTAACGAAACGGCGTGTATGAGCTTCCTTGGCATGCTGTACTGAGATCTGTCTTCTGATTAAGATGCCATCACTTGTACCAACCTCTGAGCACTTGTACCATCCTCTGAGTGAGTTGCCATCAAGGACAACACTTGAATCATAATGCCAACACTAACTCTACACTAGACCAAGTTATACTTTACTATTTCTTATGTGTCAGAATATCCTAACATCCCCCTTTAAGAACAACTTGGGATAGGATTCAAGGATGTACAAATATGACACAATAGGAGAAGGAGGCATTAGAGCTTATTCCCCCTTAGTGACAACTTCCTGAACTCTAGCCATAAGTCGAAGTTTAGTAAACTTCGCCTCTATCAGAGCCTTTGTAAAGATGTCTGCAACTGGATCATCTGTTGAACAATATTGCACTTCAAGAACATGGTGATGAATGAGATTTTTGATGAAGTGCATGTGTAGTTCAATGTGTTTTCTACATTGATGTTGGATTGGATCTTTGCATAGTTGAATGGCACTTTGATTATCACACCAAAGTGTAGTTAGATGCTGCCGCTGAAAGCCAAACTCTGACAGAATTTGACAAAGCCACATGGCTTCATTACTAGCTTTTATGGCACCATGATACTCTACTTCTTTTGAACAAGAGAAATGGCACTTTGTTTCTTGTGAGCCCATGTAATAGGTCCTGAACCAAGAGTGAAAACATAACCTACAGTAGACTTCCGATCATCAGGGTCACTAGCCCAATCAGAATCAATGAATCCAACCAATAGAGGAGATTCTTCTGGCACTATAATGAATCCCAAACTGAACTATACCTCCAACATAACGAAGTATTCTTTTAGCTACTTTCCAATGACTTTCATGTGGGGTTTGCATAAACCGATCAATAAGGCCAACAACAAAGGAAAGGTCAGGACGAGTATGGGTCAGATACAAAAGTTTTCCTACAAGTTGATGGTATAAAGTAGCATCAAATTTAGGGGAAATACAAGTGACTGAATGTTTGTCTCCTAAATGAAAGGGAGAAGAGGCTGGCTTACAGTCTTCCATGTAAAAATGGCATAAAAGATCACATGCATACTTGGACTGGGAAAGGGAAATACCTTCCTTGGATTGCAAGACTTGAAGACGAAGAAAATAATGCAAGTCTCCTAAGTCTATCATTTCAAACTTCTTTTTAAGGCTAGAGTTCACATGGTTTATAAGGTTAGAATCACTACCAGTAAGGATAATACCATCAACATAAAGAACAAGAATGATAAGAGACTTGCCCACTTTCTTGGTGTAGACAATATTGTCAGAATGACACTTAAAAAAGCATGTTTCTAAAAGAAAGCTATCCATTTTGGCATACCAAGGCCGAGGGGCTTGCTTGAGACCATAAAGGGATTTCTTAAGCTGACATACAAGACTGGAGTACATTTTTATAAAGCCAGTAGGTTGTTCCATATATATTTCTTCATGCAAGTCCCCATGCAAGAAGGCAGATTTAACATCCATCTGGTTGACTTCCCATTTGAAAGAGGCAACAAGGGAAAGAACAAGGCAGATAAAGTTCATTTTGGCAACAGGCGAGAAGGTTTTAGCATATTCAATGCCTTCAACTTGTGAAAATCCCTTAGCAACAAGACGAGATTTATGTTTATCAACTTTTCCATCTTGTCCATACTTGGTTCTGTAAACCCATTTGCATCTAACAATTTTTTGCCCCTTTGGAAGATGATTAAGATCCCATGTATCATTTGCCAATAATGAACAATATTCTTCATTCATAGCTGCATCCCAATCTGGATGGCCTGAAGCTTCTGCAAAGGTGTCAGGATCATAATTCGTTGAAGCTTGAGCCAGTAAAGAGGAGGCTCTATTGAACTGAGAACATGTACATAGTTGATCTATAGGATCACTGGCAAGAGCACTTGCTACATCCAGAGTAGCACGGACCCATTTTGGAAGCTGAGGAACTGAAGGAGGATCCTGAGAAGGTGGGGGAGGATTGTCATCCTCACTATCATCATCTAAAGAAGAAATATTTTCAGAAGTAGAAGGGATAGAGAGAGGTGGCACGTCCACCGAACTAGGCTCGTAGGCCGATATATTTTCAACAAACTTTACATCTTTTCTAATGATAACATTTTTGGACTTAAATGGAATAAGTCTATATCCTTTGACATCTTTAGAATATCCAACAAAAATACATTTGTCACTCTTAGGTTCTAAAGCTTTATGTTTCTCATCTGGAATATGGGCCCATGCTTCACTTCCAAAAACACGAAAGTGACTTACATCTCGTTTAGTTGACCTCCATGCTTCTTCTAGAGTGATATTCTTTAAAACCTTAGTACGAATGTGATTTACTATGTAATTTGCACAGTTAATTGCCTCTACCCAAAAATTAAGACTAAGACCTTTAGATTAAAGCATACAATTATCCATTTCCTTTAAGGTGTGATTCTTCCTTTCAGCTACACCATTTTGTTGTGGACTATATGGAACAGTATGTTGCATTTGAATTCCATTCTCACTGCAAAAGTTGATGAATTTGTTGTTAACAAATTCTCCACCATTATCAGGTCTTAGCTTAAGAATTTGATGTCCATATTGTCTTTCAACAAAGGCCTTAAAGGCCAAGAACATGTTAAATACTTCACCCTTGAGTTTTAAGAAGTATACCCAAGTGCGTCTGGAGAAATCATCAATGAAAGTTAAGAAATACTTGTAGCCAGAGAATGAAACAACTGGAAGTGGACCACATAAATCACTATTCACAAGTTGTAAAGGGGATGAGGCATGTTTTTCAAAACTATCCTGATGATGTTTTCCAGGTACACATCTAGAACAAACACCATCTCTGCAAGATACCATTGGAAGACCTATCACCATATTTTCTTTACATATATTCTGAAGGGAGCGATAGTTTAAGTGACCAAATCGCTCATGCCAAAGTTTGCTCACTTCATCATTATGAGCAACAAATACCGAGGGAAGATTTGATGACCCAAAGTTGTTAAACTTATACAACCTTGTAGAATCATCATCAATGCGAGTAGCTAAAATCTATCTAGGACCTCTTAGGTCCTTAATTACAACATCGTGGGGTGAAAATTCAATGATTTTACCTTCACTTGAATGCGTTATCTGATATACATATAGAAGGTTGCAAGATAAGCTTGGAACACATAATACATCATTAAATTGAGCATTGTCTAGATGAATAGTTAAAGTCCCTACAACACTAAGAGATCTATCATCACCAACATATATATTTTTGGTGTTGCAATCATTTAAAGAATAAAACATGGCTTTGTTTTTGGCCATGTGATAAGAAGCTATAGAATCAATGAGCCACTCATGAGAATGAGAAGAAGATACATTTAGTGCACAACCAAACTGAGATGCTTGACAACCACATGCAGAAAGTGTTATTCATGAAGATGAAGTTGAAGTAGAAGAGTGCTCCAAATGGATGTTATGCTTTTTCAATGTTGCTTCCAACATTTCCATATTTTTAAAGCATTTGGATTCTAAGTGGCCATCTCGATTACAAAAGCGGAAATGTCTATCAGTCTTCTTCCCTTTGTTTTTATTTGCCTTATCATTTTTTTGAAATGATTTTTCATTTTGAGGCTGAAATTTCTTAGGACCCTTGTTTGGTTTAGGACCATTCTTTTTAGGATACTGCTTCTTAGAATTCTTTGAATTTGGTTGCCACTGGGTGGCTAAGGCTTTCTTAGAAGAGTTTCCAAGATTAAGAAGACCAAGATATAAGAAATTTTCTTGTTCTCTTATTAAAGAATCACAAAAGGCATCAAAAAAGGGGGACTTTTAGTCTTGTCCTTGAGAAATAAAGGCTTCTATAGTAGAATGGAAGGTGGAAACAAACACAGAGTACATTATTCCCAACTTAGTAAGAATGGAATAGATAAGGCTACCATCCTCTTTCTTAACCTTAACACCTTCTAAGAGAAGTCTAAGGCTTTTGAACTTGGACAAAAAATCTTCAATGGAAGAAATGTTATTGGGGTCCAATGTAAGCAACTCATTTTCAAGTTGATGGGCTCTAATTTCATTTTTAATTCCAAAAAATTTAGTGAGATGTTTCATTGCTTCATTAGGAGTATCAAGTTCTATGATATGGAATCTAAGGTATGAGAAATAGACATCCCTATCAACCCATGTGCTTGATCTTGCCTATTTTCCCATTTGGCTACCTTATCTTCATCTTGAGGTTTGGTTTCTTGGCTTGAGGCTATTCTTTAAAGACCTTTACTTCTAAGTAAATCCATAATGTAGGACCACCATTGGAAGTAGTTGGTTCTCTCAAGAATAACTTGGCATGGACTTTCCATTTTAACAGAAACTAAAACTGTAGATGCTGAAACTAAGTGTTCCAATGGAAATATCTCAAAATATTAGGCTAATTAAAAAAGACGGCTCTGAAAACAGCTGACGAATGAAGAAGTTATGGCTTTTTTAAGAAACATTGTTGAAGATGCTGACGAAGTGTGTGAAAGTGCGGAAATGAATGATAATGTTATTTTTAAAAAAAATCATTCCCCCCCCCCCCCACACCACCTTTCCAAACATAAATCTAGTTAGCTCACTTTAAAAAAAATTATGTGACTCACTTTTATAAATAAGTGAAAGTCACTTTTACAATGGTACCTTATGAGCTACCCACTAAATTGTAACTTAAATAAAAGATAAAGAAACTTTAGAATTATAAGTGACTCACCTTTTATAACATGTGAGAACGCTTTTACATAAAGTAACTTCCAAAACATAAGCTACATGTGCTTTTTGAAAAAGTAACTCAACAAAAAAAAGACTTGAACCCAAGATCCGTATTCTCATAAAGTAACTTTGGACCAAGTGAGCTAGTTTAAAAGGTTTGTAATTTTTAGAAAAGAGGAAGGGTTTTTTCTTTTAGTCATTGAAGCTTTGGGGTGTGTGCTTACTTCAGAAATCTCTTTTTTGCTTACAAAACAAAAACCACAAAACCCAACATAGACATAAAAAAAACAAAACCTTATGGTTTGAAGTTAGCTTTATCCAGAAACTAAAAATTTTCTTTAATGTTTCTGATTTTCCAAGATCACACTAAGGTGCGGCGGAAAAGAGCATACGCATGAGAAAAATCCTTCCTTTCTATTTCTGATTTGCCTAGATTGCACAAAGTCATGGGGCAAACATCATGCATAGAAATGAAAGGTATAGATCCAGTAATAAAAAACAAAGAGATAAATAAATTGAAATAAACAGAGAGAAGATAACTAAAAACTTCAAATAAACTGTGTATACCTCCAAATCTTAAAAATGACATAGCTATGGCTACTGGAAAACTTTTCGCGTGAAATGAAAGGGGATCCTCAATGGAACAAATGCTACTAACACAATAGAGTAGTCCTCTCGGCCCAAAAGTAGTTAGAAACAATAGATCTAGGAAACAATAGTCGGATGCAGTTCTACCGGCTTCAGATTTAGATCACCAATGGATGCGGCCCTCAAAAAGCTCCGATACCATGTAGGAATTTACAGGGTAAGTTCCCCAGACAGAACACCAAAGGACACCACTCACAAATAGATCACAGATCAAGACGCCAGTATTCTTAATGTGGTTAAAACCCTCAAGGAGGGAAATAGTCCACGTCCTGAGCTAACGTGGCCATTTCAGGAAATTCATTAATAAAAGAATGAAAATTTACATAAGCTTCTCTTATGCACGGTTACCCTACAAATGACCCTCCATGCTCTTTAAATAGAGATCATGGACCAATCGGGTGTTAAGCCATGGATCCAGTGTCAGTAATACCGAGGATAGAATGAACCGTCAGATCACTACATATTGTGATCATTAGATTGTAAGTTACAAAAGTACATAGTAAAGAAACACACTTTGCCTAACTCTACACTAGACCAAGTTATACTTAACTATTTCCTATGTGTCGGAATATCTCAACAAGCTCTATCCTTCAAAGTTGCCAGAAACAATCTTAGTTTTTGAGTTTTTTATAAGTAACCATAAGATCTACAAACAATCTCAAATTTAAAGAGAAAGGTTTATGGATCCTCTGACCTTAGAGCATGAAATTTTGGAGGAAAAGATGGAGGGATGTTCTTCATGTGCACACTACAATCAGTATCTTGAATGGGAAATCTCAGAGGATCTTCCTCATTGTCATCATCTCCATCCATTTCTTCTACATTCTTTGTCATCTTCTTCTTCTACCTGCAAAAGTGAATGGTGATGTGGCTCTTACTACACTACATGATCAATTGGGGGGGTGGGTTGGTGTTGGAAATTGTTTATTGTTGTGATGATTGAATGAAGACACTAATGAAATGAACTTTTCTATTTCTAAAATGAAATATGCCTAATGTAATTTTTTTTTTGTTTTTCCAAAAATTAAAAAGAAATGAATCAACTAGGGAAGAAAACAATGCATACTTTGACACCTCTCAAGCAATGATGCCAAAAAGTGATGATCCTCGGTATTGCAACAAGAATGATGCAACTCACTAGGCTACCGACATTAATTATCAACCCGGGGTTCGTACAAAATTAACAGGTATTGGCACTATATGTGTAGCATACAATGTGTCCTTCCTTTGCTGTCATAATGTAATGGATTCTATGTACTGAATTCAAATCCTAAACTAATTGAAGAAAATGAAATGTTTGAAATGGAACCTTAACCTATTGCAAGAAACAAAGTACAAGGAAAGAGTGAAATCAAATGCTAAAACAGACTATTTTCTAAGTAACTCCTAAGAGGCTTTGCTTCAAAAGAATGCTAACTTAACAAGTATGCAATCCTACTATCCTAAGCATGCAGATTCAAACCATCAAACCTTCTACTGCTATGCATGTAAATGAATAAAATAATTTTGTTTTTCTTTTTCTCTTTTTCATGTGAGAGTGTGAAAGCAACTCTCTTTTGGTCATGTGGCAGGTGGCTTGGAGATTATGGTGAATGGTTAGAAGGCTTGGGAGACAAGTAGAGACCATTTTCTAGCTTCCTAGAGTATTTTTCCTCAATTAGACCTCAAAACAAGGTTTCCTATAGGATGTTATAGTGATTTCCTACAGGATCCCCTCATTTCCTACAAGATGTACAAATTTACAATAATTCATCAAATGGAAAAGAAAATCAAATCCAAATTGGATGGGACAATTTTTTTTATTAAATATGATGTCTTAGGTCCCAATTCCAAGTGGAATCACTCAAAAATACCTTTTCTACCCCATGAAAAAACATAAAAGACATTACTAGTCGAAAATCTAGAAATTCAAGAACTAGTGAGTTAGTAAATCTACAAAATGCCTAACCAAATCAAGTGTAAATGCAATGGGGTGATTTTTTTTATGAATTAGAATGTTTTTGTGATCTAATTCAAGTGGAATCAATTTTATTGAAGCTCATTAGCATGCTCTAAAAAATAGCAGAGATTTAATGTTCTTTGTTAAAAAGGAGGTCCAACAATCTAGATTTGGGAATGAGAAGACTAATCCAATAAACTCAATGATCATTATGAACTTCGAAATCTTTTACAAGGATGAAATAATTCTTGTGATCCTGCAAAAGAACTTACATCAACCATTTAACTCAATCCTACAACAATAAATCTTTAATACTAAATGCAGAAATAGAAAGAAATAAAAACTAGAGATGCATGTGAATAAGCAACGAAAATAAGGAAAGAAGATTATACAAAAGGGCTCTAAGGTTCCTGGGATGGCCAAGCCCAAGGAAAATTAGAGACCTATGGAGGAGAACAATATTTAGAAGCTAAACATGACACCAATATTCATAATTTTCATCAATATAATTACATCATTACAAGAAAATACAATGGATCTGTAGAAATACAAGCTCTCTCCACAATAACACTAATGAAAAATTTATCTAGAGGTAAATTAGACTTGTTTCTTATAAAAAATTATTAGGAACCATTCCCCATGAGTGGAGGAAGCTTTCCCCACCAAAATCCATTGATTAGTTGATCTAGTCCACAATACTAGGAATTTGCACTAAATGTTACGGAACACATTCCTAGATTTTTGCAATCATTCCCTAGAGGAAAATTGATCTGAATATGAAACTACTTGAAATTCGTTTGCAAGGTATTCAATTCAGAAATAAACATATTTAAAAGCTTCCCATGTCTTGCAGAAATGAAACACATGAATTTTTCAGCTGATTACAACCCATTTAAGCATAGCAGAATTATTTCCTTTTACTGTTTAACACATAAAAACGAATTTGTTCTGCAAAATAAACCAACCACATATGCACAAGAAGTTGATAAAGCAGTTCACCCCCTCCAGGGCTACGTCTGTTGGGTCCAAAGCCTCCAAATGGGCTTGTCCTTGTTTTTATTAAATGCTCAAATTGAAAATACAGCTGAATAGAAGCATCTACAGGAGAAATAGATGGTATAAATGGATTCAGAACACATGAATCCTTCAGGATTGACTATTGGATCACCTCCAATGGATACCTGCAACCCTGTACAGTCTTCCCAATACTGGCCCCTGGTGGCTCCTAGAACTTTCACGGCTCCAAAACGTATGCAAATGACCTCTGATGGCTGTAAGACCTGCACCAATGGCTTCAGAAGGTCGAAATTATCCAAAATCAAAAAAAAATTCGTCCAAAACCGACTTTCTGGGCCAAAGTTATGGCCATTTACTCCTGACTGCCAGTTTGGCCTAAAAGAACTCCAGCTAACTGTAGTGGAGGCCAGTTAAGTCCGCCAAATGTGGAGCGGCCGCCAAATTTGGCGCCACCGCCAACTGATCCGCCAAAACTGCAGTCACATTAATTGTTTGCCTCGGATTTCGTGCTGATCGTTTGAGGCTGGCGGTTGGGCTTAAGCCCCTGGTTCCCGGGCTGAGGTCACATGGAGGGCGGGGCTGGCCCTTAGGGGCTGGCCCCCTTCTTTTTCCCGCTCATCAAATTTTAAACTTTAAAATGCTATTTCTCCGCCCCTTGAACAAGTCCGCCCTTGGTGGCGCATTGGTAAAAGCTTGTAGTTGCATGGCAGAGGTCGTGGGTTCAAACCCTGCCCATGCCGAATAATTTTTAACATGCGCCCAACACATTTTCGCTGACGTCATCATGGGGCCACGTGGCGCCCTCCGGGCCTGCCACGTGGCGGCCTGTGATTGGCTGCTGCAGAAGGAATATTCCCTGGAATATTCCAACGAATATTCCTCGGAATATTCTTTTTTTAATTTTTTTAAAAAATTCCAATTTTCTAATGTTTTGGGCAGAATATTGTTTTGGCTATATCTCCCTCATACGGCGACCGTTTTCCGAACCGTTTGCGGCGCCGGAATCGGGAGGACGAGCACTTTCCAGTCGTTCAGCTATGAACCAGTTCTGAGCACTTTGAATTTTGAGCATTTTTACAACACCAAGGACTTGAGCACCTGATCACGCCTCCCCATTGGGAAGCTTTTGGACCCCAAAAGCCTTCAACTACCTGTTAAAGAGGTGAGGGTACAGCTCCCTCACTCTGTCCACCTCCATCCACTTTGCCTTGTTCGGTTTGTTGCCTTTCAAACCAACCCGAACATAATCTACACTGCCCCTCCTTGAAGTACGTGTCCTTCTGTCAAGGATTGTATCTTCTTTCAGCTCATCTAAGAATTCTGGCGAGAAATCTTCTATAGATGGCAGCTGAACAGCACTTTCATGATCAGCAATCAAAGGAGGTTCATACAAACGTAAGTTCTCCACATTGACAACAGAATACATTTGCATGTAGGAAGGCAAATCTAATTGAAAAGCATTATTTCCAACCTTCTTGAGGATTTTGAATGGACCATAACGAATAGGCTTCAGCTTTTTACCTTCTCCTTGCATTCTTTCCTTACTAATGTACAGCCATACCTCATCCCCTTCTTGAAACTTGTGATCGACTCTATGCTTGTCATGTCTTTCCTTGTACTTGCTTTGACTTTTCTCAAGCTGTTCTTGAATTTGCTGATGTATTTGCTGAATTCTTTCAATGAATGAACGAGCTTTTTCAATATCACTATGTCCCTCAATGGCGACATCTTTCTCAAGAATGAAATCAAGAGGTGATTTTGGCAAGTAACCAAAACAAGCTTCAAACGGTGAGGTGTTTGTGGAAGAGTGCTTGGCACGGTTGTAAGCATGTTGTATGTAGTGCAAATGTTCATCCCAAAGCTTGGGATGCTTGCTGCAATAACCTCTCAAGAGGTGCACAATGGTTCTGTTCACAACTTCGGTTTGTCCATCTGTTTGTGGATGGAAAGCAGTGCTTTTCTTCAACTTTGTGTCCATCATCTCCCATAGGTTGGACCAAAAATTCCCCACAAATCTGGAATCCCTGTCACTAATAATGGAAGTAGGCAAACCAAAGTGAATACAGACATGATGAAAAAATAATTCAGCAGTTTGTTCAGCAGTTATAGTTTTCTTACAAGGCATAAGTATACACATTTTGCTGAAACGATCAACTACTACATATAAATAATCATGCTGCTTTCTAGATGTTGGCAAACCTCCTACAAAATCCATAGAGATGCTCTCCCATGGTCTAGAAGGTACCGGCAAAGGAGTATACAAACCAAGCTTCCTATTGCTAGGCTTGCTTGTAGCACATAATGAACAACCTCTTATGAACCTTGAAACCGAATCTACCATGCGAGGCCAATAGCAATACCTCTGTAGATGTGCAACTGTTTTGCTCACACCAAAATGGCCAGCAATAAGAGAAGAATGAGCTTCTCTCATGACATTTATTCTCTCCCCCTGTGGTATACACAACTTGCCCAAATGAAACAGCAAATTGTTATGCATGTGATAATCATTTTCCTCTACATGATTCCCTTTACTCAAGTTAGCATACACATCTTTAAAGTCATCATCAGATGCATATTGTTCTATGTAACTATCATGTACAATGGAATCATTCTTAAGTAAAGTAACAGCACCAATAATAGGCCTTGAAAGCATATCAGCAACCTTATTCAAAGTACCTTTCTTGTACCTTATTACCAAATGGAACTGTTGCAAGAAGCCCATCCATCTGAAGTGTCGTGACTGTTGTAACTTGCTTTGTGATTGCAAGTACTGTAAGGGCTGATGGTCGGTATGTATAACAGTTTCTTTGCCCATCAAATAGTGTTTCCACTTTTTGACGCTTTGTACCAACGCATACAACTCCTTATCATATGTAGGATAATTTACAACAGCACCATTAAAAGTTTCAGAATGAAATGCAATAGGCTTACCATGCTGTAGAAGAACTGCACCCATAGCATAATCACTAGCATCTGTTTGTATCTCAAATGGCTGTCTCAAATCCAGTAATGCAAGGACTGGAGCTGAACTAATCTTCTCTTTCAAAGATTCGAAAGCTTTTTGTTGCTTGCCTCCCCATTGGAAAGCATGCTTCACACTTGTCACTGCATGCATAGGAGCTGCTATAGAAGAGAAGTTAGAGATAAACTTCCTCCAATATTGAGCTGCACCCAAAAAACTTCTTACCTCTGTTATGGATTTGGGAGTAGGCCACTTCACAATAGCCTCAATCTTAGCAGGATCAATTCTCAAAGCACCTCCTCCTACTATGTGTCCCAAATAAACCAAAGAAGTCTTTCCAAATTCACACTTTGACATTTTAAGAAATAACTGATTCTTCTTCAAAACATCAAGTACTTTCCTAACATGCATGACATGATCTTCTCTAGACTTGCTGAAAATTAAGATGTCATCTAAGTAGACAATAACGAAATCATCAAGAAAAGGACGCAAGACATCATCCATTACCCGCATGAAAGTTGCAGGTGCATTGCACAAACCAAACGGCATCACAAGCCACTCAAAGAGTCCTTGTTTGGTTTTAAAGGCTGTCTTCCATATGTCACTTTCTTCAATTCTTACTTGATGATATCCACTACGCAAGTCTAACTTAGTGAAATATCGAGCATCTTTCAGCTGGTCTAGCAAATCATCTATCCTTGGGAGTGGGTAACGATTCTTTACCGTTATCTTGTTCAAGGCCCTGAAATCAACACACATACGCCAAGTGCCATCTTTCTTTGGAATCAATACAATCGGTGACCCACATGGCGAAGTACTTGGCCTTATGAAACCCTTGTCCAACAAGTCCTTGATTTGCTTCTTTATTTCAGCATTCTCCATAATAGACATGCGGTACATGCCTATGTTTGGAAGAGGACAATCTGGATGCAAATGGATTTCATGCTGAATCTCCCTCTTAGGAGGCAAACCTGTTGGCTCCTGAAACATCTCATGATATGCATCAACTACATCATACAGATCTGATTTAAGTTTTGGATCACAATTGTCAAATGACTCATGATTCACATCAACCTTGGGCTTAATCATAAGAAGAACAAAATTCTTACTTGAATTGACCAGCCTTTTTACCTGTCCTGCATTCACCATCGCTATATTTGTCTTCTTGCGATGAGCTCTAACAATGAACTCCTTGCCATCTTTGAACAGATGATACTTGTTTTCATGGCGATGAAAGATAGCTTTCCTGTCAAATAAGTAAGGACTTCCCAAAACAATTCCTGCTATATCAAAAGGTACCACATCAAGTTCAACTGTATCAATAAAATGTGCAGTAATTGCAAAGCGCAATGTGCACTTTCTTGAAACTTGTAAATTTGCATCCTTGCAAATCCATCCAAGTGGATATGGCTTTGGATGTGGAACGGTCTCAAGTTTAAGCTGCTTGACCAAGTCCTCTGATATAAGATTTGCTTGTGACCCACTATCAAAAAGTGTGTCAATCTTAGTATGTTTTGAAATCACCCTCACATGAAACAGTTCAATTCTTTCTTCCTCATTAGGAGCTTGTACATGGCAGTTTGAGGTACTAGTGCTGGCTTGAGTTTCAATTTCTTTTCCCTTCAAGTTTTTCAAACCCATGGCTGCAATTTTGGTTTCATCACCTGAATCTTCCCCTAAATCTTGTGGTGTAGATGTAGTAGCAGCAGTTTTCTGTTTCCCTTTGGATTTGTTAAATTGAGGTCTTTTTTCAGGATATAATTTCCAACAGTTTTTCTCCTCATGGCCTGGTTTAGAACAGTGTTTGCATATCACTTTCTCACTCTCCTGTTTGACAGATGCATTCTTTTTTCCTTTTCCCTTGGAGGTTTTCTCTTTGCTTTTCCCCTTGGGGGGCTTGTTTCTACCCTCTTCAAATGTGTTTTTTCCCCTTGCCTCTAAATGGGTAGCTTGGACACAAACCTCGTCCAGGCTCATAGGGTTAAACATCAAGATGGTGTGTCTAAGGTAGCTATGCAAGCCACCAATGTATTTCAGCAAGGTTTCTTGGGTCTGCAAATCTACCCCTAACAAGAGAGCTCTTCTCCTGAATTCTTGGGTGTAGTCTTGGACACTCTGACCCTTAAGTTGTCTGAAATTTTGCCAGTTCATAATGGCTTTCTGCATGTGAGCAAGAGGATAAAATTGCTTTTTAATGGCTAACAGAAATTCAGGCCATGTTAAGGTAACCTTACCAAATTTCTTGATCTCCTCTTTAGTCTTGGCTTCCCACCAGACTAAGGCTGCTCCATCCATTCTCAAAGAAGCCAACTGAATCTTTGTGGCATCATCATGCATATTTTGGATCCTCAAGTAAACTTCCAACTGCCTAATCCAGTTGTCAAGCTTTTCTGCATTCACTTCACCATTAAACATAGGTAATTCGAATTTTACATCAAGCTTTAAAAAAGGACTTTTTCCAGAGGATCTATGCTTATGAACAGAAGAAGACGAAGATGAAGAGGAAGAAGGTGAAGATGGGGGTGGTGGATCACCATTTCCTCCATGTCCTTTCTTGGAATGATCATCATCCTTCTTACCTCCTGAAGAGCCTTCTCCTTCAGGTGGATGTTTGGACCCTTCTCCAGCCAATTTCTCATTTCTTTCTTGGTACAATATCCTCACCATTTCAGTGAGATCTAAGAAAGCCTTTCTGAAGACTCTTTCTTCTTCTCTTGAATCTGTCTCTAGAGGAATTTCTCCTCCATGCTCAGACATCCTTGAAGCTTCTGCTGAGACTCTTGAGGGTGAAATTGAAGGTGTAGGTGATGGCTCTTTGGCCTTCCTTGACTGAGGATTCTCTCTTTCTCTAGTCAACTGTCCTTCCCCTCTTTTAAGTTTCAACCTGGTAAGCATCAATACTTGCAAGACAGTTAGAAGATCTTTGCACAAAAACCCTGAGCTCTGATACCAACTTGATCTGAATATGAAACTACTTGAAATTCGTTTGCAAGGTATTCAATTCAGAAATAAACATATTTAAAAGCTTCCCATGTCTTGCAGAAATGAAACACATGAATTTTTCAGCTGATTACAACCCATTTAAGCATAGCAGAATTATTTCCTTTTACTGTTTAACACATAAAAACGAATTTGTTCTGCAAAATAAACCAACCACATATGCACAAGAAGTTGATAAAGCAGTTCACCCCCTCCAGGGCTACGTCTGCTGGGTCCAAAGCCTCCAAATGGGCTTGTCCTTGTTTTTATTAAATGCTCAAATTGAAAATACAGCTGAATAGAAGCATCTACAGGAGAAATAGATGGTATAAATGGATTCAGAACACATGAATCCTTCAGGATTGACTATTGGATCACCTCCAATGGATACCTGCAACCCTGTACAGTCTTCCCAATACTGGCCCCTGGTGGCTCCTAGAACTTTCACGGCTCCAAAACGTATTCAAATGACCTCTGATGGCTGTAAGACCTGCACCAATGGCTTCAGAAGGTCGAAATTATCCAAAATCAAAAAAAAATTCGTCCAAAACCGACTTTCTGGGCCAAAGTTATGGCCATTTACTCCTGACTGCCAGTTTGGCCTAAAAGAACTCCAGCTAACTGTAGTGGAGGCCAGTTAAGTCCGCCAAATGTGGAGCGGCCGCCAAATTTGGCGCCACCGCCAACTGATCCGCCAAAACTGCAGTCACATTAATTGTTTGCCTCGGATTTCGTGCTGATCGTTTGAGGCTGGCGGTTGGGCTTAAGCCCCTGGTTCCCGGGCTGAGGTCACATGGAGGGCGGGGCTGGCCCTTAGGGGCTGGCCCCCTTCTTTTTCCCGCTCATCAAATTTTAAACTTTAAAACGCTATTTCTCCGCCCCTTGAACAAGTCCGCCCTTGGTGGCGCATTGGTAAAAGCTTGCAGTTGCATGGCAGAGGTCGTGGGTTCAAACCCTGCCCATGCCGAATAATTTTTAACATGCGCCCAACACATTTTCGCTGACGTCATCATGGGGCCACGTGGCGCCCTCCGGGCCTGCCACGTGGCGGCCTGTGATTGGCTGCTGCAGAAGGAATATTCCCTGGAATATTCCAACGAATATTCCTCGGAATATTCTTTTTTTAATTTTTTTAAAAAATTCCAATTTTCTAATGTTTTGGGCAGAATATTGTTTTGGCTATATCTCCCTCATACGGCGACCGTTTTCCGAACCGTTTGCGGCGCCGGAATCGGGAGGACGAGCACTTTCCATTTGTTCAGCTATGAACCAGTTCTGAGCACTTTGAATTTTGAGCATTTTTACAACACCAAGGACTTGAGCACCTGATCAAAAATTTGACTTGGTACTTATAAAAAATGATTAAGAATCATTTCCCATTGATGGAGAAAGCTTTCCCCATCGAAATACCTTAATTAGTGGATTTGCTCCCTTGATTGGTGGATCTGCTCCCTTGATTAGTGGAACACATTCCTGAATTTTCTCAATCTTTGGAGTTCCAAAATTTGTGCCATAATTCCATAATATCTTGTTGACTTATTATTTATTATTGATCCTCCATTAGTAGGGAACAAGTCCCTAAATTATCTCCTCCTCCAACTCTTCATAATCTACCCAATATTCTCATAATATTCCACAAAAAATAAATAATATTAGGCACAAATATTCAATCATAAACCTTCTTAATGGATATATTAAAGTTAAAAATAAATAATCTAATGCAAAAATAGAGGTTTAATGTGCTTAAGGATGGTCATAGGGCTTAATTTATGTTTTAAATTAGAGTCATGGGCCTTAATTTATGTTTAATTTAGAGGCCCATCAACAACATATGAAAATGGCATATGATAAACACCATAGGAATGAAAAAATTCAATTTCAATGACTAACTAAGGTGAGTCTGTTATGAAACCAACTCAAGAAAAGATAGAAAAGATAGATCAACGCCTTAGAATTCAACCTCTTCGAGGGGGCAACCTCCTTTACATTACATAAATGAACAATTCTTGGATGATACAAATGACAAAACCTCCTTTCTATATATAGGAGTCTAAGGAGTCACAATATAATCCAGCCGACCTAACAATAATAATATAAAGCCACAAAAATAACAATAGAGGGATTCTATGGGGCACAGAAATAAAAATATGGGGGTAATAGGGGCACAACAATATAAATAAGGGGTATAACTACAATAGTAATGGGGTAATCACTAGTATTATAGGGACCCAACATGCCCCTCTCCTTCAAAAAAGTGTTGTCCTCAACGCTTGAGCAGTTCTGGATACTTCTGCATAAAATTCTCATCCTCCCATGTGGAATCTTCAGCGGATAAGTTCTTCCACTTGATAAGATACTCTGAAATTGATCGATTTCGTAGCTGTCGAGTTCTTGTTTCTGTGACTGCTTCCGGTTCCAATATAATTTTTCCTTCCTCGTCAAGTTCTGGCAATATTGTTTGAACTGGGAGCTTGTCGCCTATAACCTTCTTTAAACATGAAACATGGAAAACTGGGTGCAATCGAGAAGCTGCAGGAAGCTCCAATTTGTATGCCATAGTACCAATCTTTTCCAACACCTTGTACGGACCATAATACTTTGGTGATAATTTATTATCCTTCTTAGCTTGCTTTAGGGACATTTGCTTATATGGTTGTAGCCGTAGGAATACCCAATCACCTACATCAAAACTTCTTTCACTGCGATGTTGATCTGCCTGTTGTTTCATTCTATTTTGTGCCAACACGAGGTTATCCTTTAAGAGTTGGAGGACTTGTTGTTGATGTTCGATGTGATGTTCCACTGCCTGAACCTTAGAATTTTCTCTTAAATATGATGTGATGGATGGTGGTTGATACCCATAAAGTGCCATAAATGGGGTCATTTTTGTTGCTGTATGGAAGGAAGTGTTATACCACCATTCAGCCAGAGGCAACCATTTGACCCATTGTGTCTGTTTATCAGATACAAAGCAACGAAGATATCCTTCCAAACATTTGTTTACTATCTCAGTTTGCCCATCAGATTGAGGATGATAAGATGAGCTATGAGCTAACTGAGTACCAAGACAAGAAAATAATTCTGTCCAAAAATTTCCAGTGAAAATGGGATCTCTGTCACTTACAATAATCTTTGGGTTTCCATGTAGCTTTTGAACTGTTTCCATAAATGCAGTAGAAACTGTACTGGCTTTAAATGGATGTGATAATGCACAAAAGTGTGCATACTTGGTAAGTCTGTCAACTACCACCATGATGACACTCTTTCCCTCAGACTTGGGTAAACCTGTGATAAAATCCATTGAAACCTCCTCCCAACGTTGGCTTGGAATGGATAAAGGTTGTAATAGACCCGGTGTCTTAATTGTTTCAACTTTATTTTGTTGGCAAACCAAACATTCCGCCACAAACTTTTGAATATCTGATTTAAGGCCATCCCAAAAAAATTCCTTCTTAACCCTGTGGTAAGTTTTTAAAAATCCTGAGTGCCCTCCTAAGGGAGAAGTGTGCAATTCCATAAGAATCTTTTGTTTTAGCTGGGAATTCTTACAGAGGTATAAGCGATCTTTGTACCATAACGAATCATTTTTCCAGCTAAATGTATCAGAAGTACTGGAATCTTGTTGTAGCTTTCGAATAAGTGCCCACACTTCTTCGTCATTCTTCCATTCCTCCTTTGCTTCGTTTATCCAATCTGGTTGGATAATAGAAATGGCACACAACAATGCTTCCACATCCTCATCCTTTCTTGAGAGTGCATCTGCCACCACATTTTGCTTCCCTTTTTTGTAGATGATTTCAAAGTCATAACCCAACATCTTTGTGACCCACTTTTGTTGCTCTTCAGAGGATAATCTTTGTTCTAAAAAGTATTTAAGGCTATCATGATCCGTTTTTACCTTGAAGTGTCTTCCCATTAGGTAGGGTCGCCATTTCTTAAGTGCATGGAGTATTGCCAACATTTCCTTCTCATAAATAGCTTTGCTTAAAAACTTTCCCTTGATTGGACGACTTTCAAAAGCAATGGGTCTTTCATCTTGCATTAAAACAACACCAATTCCATTTCCTGAAGCATCACATTCCACAATAAAGGTTTTTGTGAAGTCCGGTGTAGCTAAGACCGGTGCTTGGCACATTGCCTCTTTAAGATGTTCAAAGGCCTTTGTTGGTTCAGAGTCCATGAAAATGAATCTTTCTTCAATAATGTTGTTAGAGGTGCTGCTATTCTCCCATAATTCTTAACAAACTTGCGATAATACCCTGTCAACCCAAGAAATCCTCGCAGATGCTTTATGGATGTGGGGATTTTCCATTCCTTAATGGCTTTAATTTTGCTAGGGTCTACCTTAACTCCTTCATGAGATACAATATGACCCAAATATTCCACCTCCTGGACTCCAAAGAAACATTTGGATCTTTTTGCATATAATTGTTTCTCCTCCAATAGTTGTAGCACCTTGTCAACATGTTCAACATGATCCTTCCAAGACTTGCTGTAGATTAGTATATCATCAAAAAATACTAACACAAATTTTCTAAGGAATGGTTTGAAAATTGAATTCATCAAACCTTGAAATGTTGAAGGTGCATTGGTAAGGCCAAAAGGCATGACCAAAAATTCATAATGACCCTCATGAGTTCTAAATGCCGTTTTCGGAATGTCTTCAATCTTCATTCTGATTTGATGATATCCCGAACGAAGATCCAACTTGGTGAAGTAAATTGATCCATGCAATTCATCCAGTAATTCATCAATGACAGGAATGGGGAACTTATCTTTAATAGTGAGCTTGTTGAGCTCCCTATAATCTGGACACATGCGCCATGATCCATCCTTCTTGTGCACCAATACTACTGGAGCTGAGAAAGAACTTTGACTCGGTTGAATTATACCAGCCTCTAGCATTTCTGCAACCATACGTTCAATTTCACTTTTTTGGACATATGGATATCTGTACGGCCTGATGTTTGGAGGAACACTTCCTGGAATCAGATGAATAGCATGATCATGATCACGCATAGGTGGGAGACCTTTGGGAGTCTCAAATACCTTGGAATGATTGTCCAGGACTTTTTGGAGATCTGGAGAAATAGATGATTCCAATGTGGAAACATCTAGCGAACATAATTGTGCAATTACACCTCTTTGCTCCTTTTTTAGAAGCTTTGTCATGCCATTAGAGCTGATTATCTTTCCTGGTTTCCCTGCAATACCCCTTAATTCAACTTCCTTTCCTTCCACAGAAAATTTCATGAAAAGTTCTTGAAAATTAAAAGCTATTGTACCCAAGGATTGTAGCCATTGGACTCCTAGTACAACATCAGCACCTCCCATTGGAATGGAAAGCATTGGGCTAGTCAATACATATTCTCCCATGGATAGCTTGATATTATGGCACTTTCCAGAACAATTTATTGTTCCTCCATTTGCAATCATCACTTGACACTCTGGTGCTGGATATAGGAAGCAATTCAATTCTTTTGCTACCCTACAATGAATAAAATTGTGGGTGCTTCCTGAATCAATCAACACTATTACCTTTTTCTTCTTGATTTGTCCTTCTATCTTGATGGTTTGAGGAGTGGTAATTCCCGCCAATGCATTACAAGATATGGTCGGATTTATTTGTTCTTCATCTAGGCTTTGTTCCTGGAATATATCCTCTTCTTTTGACCTTTCTTGCTCCTTTTCTTCTTCCTCTTCACAATCTATGTAGAATAATTTCTTCTCAGCACACTTATGACCTTTTGTGTATTTGCTATCACAATTGTAACAAAGCCTTTTTGCTCTTTTTTCTTCCAATTGTTGTGGTGTCAACCTTGTAGGTTGTGGAAGACTATGGGCAACAACACTTCCGTCTTTATAGTTGTGAATGGTATGCTTCCTAGTTGCCATAATTTTGCTTTCCATTTTTCTTGCTAACCTGAATGCCTTCTCTAATGAATCAGGTTCCCAAAGGCGCACATCATGTTGGATATTATCCTTTAAAGACCCTATGAACACATCAATCCTATGCTCCTCTGGAATATCTTTTACCCTTATGTTCAATTTTTGGAACTCCTCAATGTGCTCCATTATTGAACCCTTTTGTTTGAGACTTATCAATTGGCTAAAAAAAGTGTTGCTTTTTGTATCCTCATAATGTGCTATCAATTCTTCCGTAAAAATTGCCCAAGTGATAAATTTTTTACGAGAACAAAGCCATTGATACCATACAAACTGATTTGGTTCCAAATATAAAGTTGCCATACGTACCTTTTGTGTGTTTTGCACATTATTGAGATCGAAGAATTGCTCCATCTGTAATATCCATGTGGCGGGATCCTTGCCATCAAACTTCCTCATATCGATTTTTGGAACATGGTGAGTCTTCGATCCAACATTAGCGTCTATGGTATCATGATTAACATTTCTTTTGTTCTCATCATGAGTTTCCTTTACTACCTTTTCACCATTAGTGACACTTTCTTGTAGCAACTTCTTCTTTTCTTCCATATCTGTCTTCAAATCTATCTTCAAATCTACCATGTCTCTCTTCAAATCTGTCTTCGAATCATCCATCTTAGCTTCCATGCCCTTTATCTTAGATTCCACACCACTTATCTTAGCTTCTGTTAGCTTTTGTGAGCGTGACATTTGTTGCACTTGTTCTTGTAATTTTGATATATCATGTAGCATTTCTTCTTCTTCTTCATGAGTCATGCTAGAGCTTTCAGGTTCCTTACTAGGTGTTTGCATTTTCTTTCCTCGGGGCATCAGTTACCGATAATAATGCTTTACTATGCCCTTTGAATTCCATTAAACCAAGCTTACACAAAAATTTAAAAAAAAAGTACACACCTTTTTTCACTTTATAGAAGCCTGATATTGAATCTGATGTATCTCTGTAATTTCGAATCATCCAGTTCTAAAATTTCTACCTACAGTAGCCTTCTTCGTCCTCTTTCCAATGCCACAAGTCTGAGCCAAATTGGATTCTCCAAGGAAGAGTTATGTGAAATCTCCCACAGTGACTTGCTTTTAGACTGGTTCAGTAGAGCGAACTTGTACGACGTGCCACGAGTCACTGTTTCAACCTTTGAATCTGAAACACACATACAAGAGACTACAGTCTCTCCTCTTTCTATACTTTTTTATGAAATTTCAATCCGATCCTCAGAGAGAGAGTTATGACGATTTTCCCCAGGTCACCTGTTTTGAATGTAATTCAGGAGTCTGCAAAAAGATCAACTTCCTTAGATCATATCTCTGAAAATATCGCACGAAAATCTCTGAAATTCGGACCCCAGGTTCAGCGCCAATGCTTCTCAAATGGGTTTTTTTTGCGACTTCTGAAACGTCACAGAAAAAAAGTTATAGCGAAAATTCCACGATGACCTGTTTGGAGCAGCGAAACCCTAGAATCCAAAGCTCTGATACCAAATGTTATGAAACCAGCTCAAGAAAAGATAGAAAAGATAGATCAACGCCTTAGAATTCAACCTCTTCGAGGGGAAACCTCCTTTACATTACATAAATGAACAATTCTTGGATGATACAAATGACAAAACCTCCTTTCTATATATAGGAGTCTAAGGAGTCACAATATAATCCAGCCGACCTAACAATAATAATATAAAGCCACAAAAATAACAATAGAGGGATTCTAAGGGGCACAGAAATAACAATATGGGGGTAATAGGGGCACAACAATATAAATAAGGGGTATAACTACAATAGTAATGGGGTAATCACTAGTATTATAGGGACCCAACAGAGTCATACCTCTAGAGTGGCTATAAGAAGGTTTGGAAGCCTTTATTTTCACCAGTTTCGTTCTGTGAGAGTGTTTTAGAGTTAAAAAGGAGTAGATATTCCCCAAGCGATTGCGAGCAATCCAGGTGACCATTCAACATGTCTTCCATTCCAAGTATATGGCCTAACCCTTATATTGCATTCTATTACCTTTTTCAGCTACATTTGGGGTGAAAATTTTGATTTTGGGGAATCCCTAGATAGTTTTTTGCACCTAACGTTGCCTCCTAGGGCTGGAAGAGCATTAAACGCCTTTCACAACCTACAGTTGTGCGTTAGCACACCGTGTGGGCCTTAGGGAGGAGAACTAGGCTACTTGGGAGAATTTTGAAACAAATACATGATTTGTTATTGAGTTCTCCATCATTTTGACTGATTTTGTGGTGATTTTATGCAGGTTTTGAGCCATAATCATGAGTCTTTGGAGATAAAGAGCTCATGACAACAAAGAACTATAAATTCTTAATGATCTAGAATGCATACTTTCATTGCATAGATGAGGCTTGATGGAGTATGCTAGACTTTACCTGATGAAGGGTCAAGAAGAAATTCTCAGTTGGATTATGCAACAATGGGATGAACACCAAGGTGTGTTCTAGATTGGGGATCATGAGATCAAAATTGAAAGAGATAAAATTTACTTTATTAGAGTTTTATCATGCAAAGGTGCATGAGTAAACTTAATTTGGCAGAATAGATCCACAAACTACCCTTGAGTTGGTCCAAACTCACTGTAGGCTAGGAAGTGATTTAGTTAGTAACATGGTCCCCATTGAATGGATCGGGACTAGTCCTATGAGGGCCATTCTTTGGATGATCATGTGCTTGGCAGGGTCCAAGAGCCTGAATGTAGCTACAAAATCTCATCTTTTACTAGTCATTGATTGTTTTCACTCTCAGATAGTCAACTAGTGTGAGGGAGTTATTCATCAGGTGAAGGCAGAATTGAAAGCTTGTAAGACTCGTACCCAAAGGGAATTTGGGTATGGTACTCTTATTTTATCCTTCCTTCTTGAGAGAGTTCCTGCTCTAAGGCCATGGATGAGTTTGTTTCACGCTAATATCAGGGAGCCAAGGAAAGGGCGATGGAATTCCCTAGTTCCTCGGAATGGATGGGGAGAAATTCGACTCTTCTTCAAAGATGATTTCTTCAAGTTGCTTAGCTTCCAGATTCTCATTATCGATGATTATTCCTATGAAGGCATGGATTTCATGGGAGATCTAGAGTTGATGCTTCCACCTGGCACTCAGTGGGGGCCACAAGGTAAGAAGGTTTTATTAGAGTACAAAAATTATTTTTTAACTTTTGAAAGTTATGTAATGTTTTTTATTTTACAGATTAACAAGTACTCACATGAAGAATTTTCTTGACACAGATGTGGAACTAGTGCATCCTTAAGGCATGCCCTACTAAGCAAGGTAAGGGGACCAACTACCTGGGGTTGGAGCAGGAGTGGAAGCCACCAAAAAGGGAGATGGCACTCAGAGTCTCTGCGAGCTTCTTAGGAAACTGAAAGGTCTAAACATGGGAATTGGTGTGCCTCCTCTTCCCATGAGGGAGATCTCTACTCATATGCAGTGACACATAGTGGGTGTTCCTGAGCAGTTTCTAGTTCCTCTTAGGAAGTCAACTAGAGATGTTCTCAGTTTTCATGAGCAGTAGTCTCTTAATAATAGCATGATATAGCCAACGGGTGTCATAGTGAGTATTAGTAAAGCCATTTTGTACTTAAAACACCCAACTTTTGGGAATTTTTAATGTAAAATATTAAATTCGATATATATATCTATATATATATATATATATATATATATATATATATATATATATATTTCTGCTTTTATGATGTAAATGTTTTTTAATGTTTTTAAATTTTTAACTATGTAAAATTTTACTTTCATGCATGTATCTATAACAAATGAGACAGATTCCAATCTAATACATAATTTTCTAAATAGTTAGCAATAGTATTAAATTCTCAAGGAATGTATTCATACATAATAAACTTATATTGACGTTCCAAGAGTCGTACCCTTAAATAATGACATAACAAGATTGGATTGGGAATGTGATAATGATTTGTTAATTGCATAATGACTAGCTGAGAGTCTAACTTGACCACTAGATTAGAGATTTCTCGAGATGATGCCTCAGTGAGAAGTGAAACTACACACATATACTCAACAATATTGTTGGTGGCAATGCCAAGAAAAACTCCCCCAGAACAAAGTAATTCTGACTCAGGTGTGTAAATTACCCAAGCAACTGATGTAATGTGCCATGTGCGATGACTGGCACCATCCACATGTCCTACGTATGGTAAGAGTCATGAAGACATTTGTGCAACAAGAGACATGCATGAGATAGATACTCAAAAAATGCCAAAAAATTGAGTGACAACAAAAGAAGAAAAACTTATAAATACATAAAATTACAAAGCACATGCCTAGTGAAATACTAGGCATAATAAGTTTTCAGATAGAGCCCATTTTGGGGCTCTACGAGCAAGATTCCTTCATAGTCCTGAAGTTGATAGCCACCTTTTGAGAGGGTCTTGGTGACAACATATGGACTGATCCACAATGGTTGAAGTGTTACTTCACCCAAGGGGTCATGTTTTCTATCAGAGTAGAACAAGATCACCCTCTTGGTAAGAACGAGGCTTGCATTTTTGTCATATTGGGCTTTGTCTCGACACTTATGGGCTTCGAGGGTCGATGTAGGATCTTGACGAGTTTCATCCATCTGATTGAGATATAGTAAGTGCTCTTCTTCGCCAATGGTGTCGGGTAAGAGTTCAATAGCGAGTTTAAGTGAAGTACTCTGGCACTCGATAGGTAGTACCGCTTCAAGGCCATAAGCGAGATGGAATAGTGTAAAGCTTGTAGCAGCTTTAGCTGAAGTTAGGTATGCCCACAATGTTGGATATAACATGTGGTGCCAGTGGGTTTTGTGGTTTCCTACTAACTGGAAGATCATGGTTTTTAGGATGTCATTAATGTCTTCCACTTGGCCATTAGCCTAGGGGTAGTGGGAGGAACATTGTTCCTCCCTAAGATTGAGAAACGATGTTAAGTCAGCCATCATGTGATTTAGAAAGTGAGAACCATGGTTTGTAATGATTGTGTGGGGAACACTGAATTGACAGATCACATGATTGAACGTGAATAACGTCACAGTTTCTCCATCAGCCTGGAAAGTTGGAATGGCGTCAGCCCATCGTAAAGTAGTCCACATTGACAATAATGTAGTTGTGTCCATCAGAGGATGTGGGGTTACATGTGAAAAATTCAATTCCCCATTTGGGAAAGGGACTGAAGAAGATAAGCGGGTGTAGGGGGCTCAGGGGTGCATGGAATTTATTTGTCAATATTTGACAAGGGTGACACTACTAGATTTCCTTGATATAATATTTAAACAAGGTCGGCTAGTAGTATCTTGCGCGTATAATTTTCTAGCAGTAGCCATGCTAGAAATATGACCGCTACATGCCCCAACACGGTAGTCATTTAAAACTTCTTATGCCTCTTCATGAGTGAGGCAATGTTGAAGAACTATATCAACGCCACAATGATATAAAGTATCCTTCAACACTAAGTAGTGTTGAGCTTGGTGGTGGATGTGACAATGGTCACTTGAAGATAGTTCAAGGTGCGCTTGGAGGTAGAAAATAATGTCACTATACCAAGTTTCAGTTGATTCGATCAGATAGATAGATTCATCCAGAATAGGATCATGGGCTATCTCATTGGATTGAATATGGGAAGATCCGACAATAGTTCTACAAAGACTAAGGATTTTTCACCTTGGCAATGACAAAAGCCAAATCAAATTGTTGGAGGATAACAATCCATTTGAAATATTTTCCTCTGATGACTTGACAAGACAAAATGTCTCTCATGGGATACTCGAAAGCAATGATGGTAGTCTGTCATAGCAGTATATAGTGTCAAAATCAATTGACAACAAAGACAACTGCCAAGGACATCTTTCCATGTGTGAATATTGTAGTTTGGGCCCAGCCATGCCTTTAAGGGGATAATATATCACATTCTCACTAAGATCATCATGGGTTTGAACCAACATCATAGCAATAAAGGATGGCAAGGCTGCTAGGTATAGGAGAAAGTCACGTGAATAGTTGGGAGCACTAACCAGTGGGGTAGATATAAGTGCCCTTTTCAAGACATCAAATGATCATTGGGCTTGATCATACAACATGTATGGTACTCCCTTCTCTAGTAGGTGCATAAAGCCTTTTTTTAGCTCGAAATAGTTCACGATGAATTGTCATCAGAAGTTTACATTCCCTTGCAAATGTTGGAGCAATAAAATGGATTGTGGCCGAGAAATTGAGTAATTTCCTTTACCTTATCGAGATCAACTCTAATCCCATGTTTGGATACAATGAAACCAAGTAGGCATCTAGACTTGACAAAGAAAATGCATTTGTGCTAATTCAAACGTATGTTATAGAACCTTCGCGTAAGAAAAATTGCTCGAAGATGAACTAGGTGTTGGGCTTGCTTCTTGGAATTGGCTAGAAGATCATCCAAGTAAGATTGAACAATGTGTCTACTATCATGGAATGCATATTCAATGGCTTTCTGAAAGGTTTCTCCAACATTCTTTAGACTGAATGAGATTTTCATATTTTAAATATTCCCCAAGGGGAAATGAAGGTGGTTTTGTGATGGTCCGTGGGTTTTATGGCAATCTGGTTATAGCTTGAGAAACCATCCATAAATGAGAAGGATTTGTAGCCCACACAATCATCGATTATTTTGTCTATGAATAGTGTTAGATAATTATCTTTTGGACACACAATGTTCAAATCCCGGTAGTAAACACAGATTCAGATAGCACCTTGTTTTTTATCTATAGGAACCATATTAGAAACCCATTCCATTAAAGGAACAGGGTAAATGTAACCAGTACGTAATAATTTTTCCACCTCAGTCTTGATGGCTGTATTTTTGCAAGGGTCGACTAGTTAGAGTCTTTGGTGAACATGCTTGGAATTATCATAAACCTTGGTCTCGTGCTTGACGATAGATGGATCAATGTTAGGAATTTCCTCATAATACCAAGCGAATGCATCATGGAATTCCTTGAAAAGGAAGGTGAAGCTTGCAATTTCCTCAGGATTGGAATCGGCTCCAATCTCTATATTTTCAATGATGCTTGTCTTGACTGAGATATTGATGAGCATTTTCTTTGAAAGATTACCCATGTTCCCTTCTAAATCCAAAGTTTGGATAATTGTATAACTCAAGGGAATGATTTCAAGTGGTTCAAAGGATAGGATTTGTATAGGGGTCAAATCTGAATCACATATTGGAACGTGAGGGTGAGAATTTTCCCAAGTTCGCTCTAAACACATGATCTCTCAAATAGCTTCATCTGAAGGTAGGACTTGGTTGAGGAGATTGTTAGAGGGAGAAGTTGTGGGAGAGGAGCTGGTACCATTGGTCGTGACCAAAGTGATAGAAGAATTAGATGTAGATTGAATGGCTTGATATGCCAATTTGACTGGTGAAAACGACATTTGTTCTCCATAAGAGTCAATGCCTAAAGGGGTTGAGAGAATCTAGGGATCAGTTGGGTGATGACAAAAAGTGGAGACCACAAAAACCATCTATGGAATGGTGGGTCATGAGAGAGGAAAGAAACCCATCAGGTAATAACCCTTCAAAAGACCAGTACTGATACTGACATGCGAGTTAGGTATGCCAACCACTAAAGGTACAATGTCGCTAGGAAATGAGGAGTAATCTGGGGTGCAGAAGGATAGTTGGTCTACCGTGATTATTCTCCCATCCAATGGAAATAGGATGATGTGAAAAATAGTAGATATGATGTTAGTCATGGCATAAGTCCAACTATGGCCCAAAATTAGATTATAGTCGAGTTTTCAATCCATGACTTCAATGTCCACCATTACTGTTTTCCCACTCAAAGTGATGTGGTAGTCGCCAAGGTAACCTTTTCGGATGAATTTATGGCTATCAAAATCTTTAAGGGAATTCTAAGGCAGAGATAGGGATGGAGAACCTAAGGCGAGCCGACATGAAGTATACATGAGGCAAGTCAAAGTGCCTTCATCGATGATAGTTTTATGTACCACTCATCGTTTTGATAAAAATTGCACCTAAAATGGAAGTTGGTGAGAAATGGGAGGTTTACACTTCTCCATGTTGAATATTTCTAGCATGGAACCCTAAGGATTAACTGAACTAATAGCTGAAAGAAAATATTTCCTTTCTGCTAGACAAGTTTGCAATACTTCGAGTGTAAACATAGTTGACAGTGCTTGCCCTAAATATTCTACAATACTCTAGATTTGGGTAGCATGTGCACATGTATTATGTGTTGTGTGACGAAGTGCCCCTTTTGGTGGGTGAATAACAAGATCAACAACTAGCCTTTCAATATGAAGATCATTAGGCGGAAGTGGTTCTAAACTCAAGGCAGCTTCCTGAGATTTAGTGACTGGAGCTCTATAATTTTTGGCTCACATTTGAAGATCAACCATTTCAAAGGTGTAAATGGTCGATGACCCTTCACCAACTAAGGGATGATGTGAACTGTCATTGCCCCCTTGCGGGGGTTAAGGCAGGTTTAGAAGAAGATGTTGTTGCTGCTAAGCAAATAAAGGGTTATGTAGGACCGTGGCGGTCCAACCAATGTCGTTTTGAGCAAGAATATTTGTGCACTCTTCGAGGCACGGAAAACAATGTGTCATATGGTGTTCCACACATATTTGGCAAGGGAACTTGGTAGCTTTGTCCTTTCCATTGTCAGGTGACGCAACATCTTTATGCTTTGAGTTGGATTGCTTAGCTGGCTACTCTTCATAAGGAGTGGTCTTTTTCTTATTATTCTCATTCTTACTACTGGGTTTTTATGTAGAATTCATAGAGTTTATTGCAATGGTAGGAAGAGCATCCAATTGGGTAGCATGGTCAACAAAAAACTGGGAAATGTACTTGCTATGTTGTTTTATAGCAGATCCAAACGTAGTGCCGATAATACCATCAATGAGCGTGTTGGGTTGCTAAGTAATGAGAGGATTGGAAGTTTTTTGGGCATTGGGGATTATGTTGTATAATGTGTCAGACTGCGAATAAATCAAATCTAAGTGTTGGGAATTATGAATGGATTTGTCTTCAGTGACCGCACCACCTAAGGCAATGTCCTTGGCCATTTGGGGAAGAAGAGATTTACATAACCAATCAGCTAATGGATAATGTGGAATGGGATCTTTGACTAGCATCTGCCTACATCTTCATTCATGATTGTGATTGGAGATGTGGGTGGAGGTGTCTTAGCGTAAAGTAATAAGGTGTTCCATCCCAGTTTTCTGGTGGATGGGTAACTGAAAGTGTGTTAAAAATTCCATCGCCAAGGCGCCAAAGGTATTAACTGACGCACATGGTAACTAAATGTACTACTTGGTGGATTTGCTAGTAACGGCGTGGGGGAAGAGCCAGAGATAGATATTGTCATCCACCATGGAGTTTGATACACACCATATATGATAGTTGATTACATGTGTAACCAGATCATCCCCTTGTTTGCCTTCAAACTTCAGGATGTCGGCAGGAATTTTGTGCGGGATTGGGGGCTAATGTAAGTTATGGTAGATGGGGTCATTGGTCAGTTTGTAAAAATCACCGATATCGACTGTTGCCAAAAAAGGAAAAGTATTATATGCCCCTAATTATGACCAAGGTGATGATGAATGACTTGAGGGTCCTTGCGGTCCACCCATCATATTGTTCCCAGTATTATACATAGGATTTCGTGAGTAATAGTTTCCTTGAGGACTAGTGATATATTGTGGCTTTCAAAGGAAAAACCTGGTGCTACAAAAGCAAGCTAAACTAGGGTTTGCAACAGGGCATCAGTACTAGCTACCATGGAGGGGTGAGGAGGGGGGAGTTCCACTCCCTCCTATAGTCATGTGGTTTCGAACCACTTCAAGAAACCATTGGAGGCAGAAACTGGGAGTATCAACACAGGGGAACAGAAAAACATTAGATCACAGGAACATGAAGAGAATCATGAGGAAGTTAGAAGAGAGAAGAGAGTAGGAGGACGCAATCAAAGAGCTGAGCACAAGAATATAATAGGACTCTATAAACCTAGGTCAACCATCACACCCCAGGTTGTTTTAAGTGATCCAGCGCTACAGGTGCACAGGGATCATATGGTGGCATATGCAGTAATATGAAAATTTATGGGTGTATGGCCAACGAAGAAGGATTTGCATGCATGGATAAAGAACCACTGGAAACATAAGGGAGAAATATCTCTTCACCTTGGGTCCAAGGGTTTCTTCACAGTAGTGTTCACAAACTTAGAGGACAAAGACAGAGCGTTCGAAGGAGGACCATATTTTTATGCTCTTGCAGGACTCTACATGCAACCATGGGTGATGAATTTTGTCCTGGAACGCGAGACATTCACTTCAGTGCCAGTATGTATAAGACTCTACTCCCTACTTTTAGAATATTGACTGCCAGAATCTTTAAAATCCATAGGCAATAAACTAGGTCACTTTTTAAAAATAACAGATGTGACTCTGCGAGGAAAATACACCTCCTTTGCCCGAATATGCATAGAAATGGACCTATCTAGAGCACTTCCGGATGAAACCATTCTAGAATTATATGATGAAGAATGGATGCAGGCGTTGGACTATGAACATGTCCAGTTCATATGTCTCAAATGTCATGAACATGAGCACCTCTTTAGAGACTACCCATTAAAAAAAATGGAGAGCAATATCAAAACCAACATAGGCAAAGATACTGAAGGCTTTTCTAAGGTGGGAGGCAGAGGGAAAGGAGAGAAAAAGAACCAAAAGAAAATCAATGAGGAAAAGCAACCAAGTCATAACAGATTCAAGATATTAGAAAAAGAAGATGGGAACAATGGAACGAACTAGGTACTAGAGGATAGTCCTGAAGAGAAGGAAAAAGATGACAACATGGAGGATATAGCTTAAAAAAAAAAAAACTAAAGGAGGTTCTGCTAAGCACTATGGAACTTGACAGGGACCGTGAGATGACCCCAAGTGAGTTTGGAATGTAGGACCATGATCTGCGGGAAATTCTTGAAAGGGAGAATCTCGATCTAGGAAAGTTCCTGGAGCAGGGATCCACCAAAGGGCTTGATTCTCTACCACAAGAGGAGTTTTATATAGTACAACAGCTCTTCCTTTGGAGAGCTCAAGCAAAGGGTTCTGGAGTCAAAGAAACCATCATAGCCAGGAAAATAGAGGGGTAAAAAAGATGGAGGCAACATCGGGACACACTTCCAAGAACCCAGACAAGAAAAGAGGAAGAAAAAGATAGAATGAGCTACTAATATAGTGTGGGAAACTCATGATAAAATCAGGTAAGATGAAATACCTTACTAGTTACTCATTTACAAACCTTTCATAATGTAGCTTAAAACTTGGAATACTAGGGGTCTAGGAAGCAAAAGGAAACAAAGAAATATTCGTAATAGAATAAAAGAAGAAAAACCAGATATGGTGTTTCTCCAGGAAAAAAATGTTCAATAGATAAAATAAGAGAGATACATAGCAAATGGCTCATCAAGTATGAATATCTAGAATTTAAAGAAGACAACACAGCAGGAGGGATTCTCACACTTTGGAACCCCCAGAAACTTGGAATCCTAGATGCTGAAGCATCCAGGAACTACCTATCAATGGTGATCCAACCTTTGGGAGATAAGGAAGTCTATTTGATCACAAATATATATGGTCCTCAAAAACTTGAAGACAAACTCAGGCTTCTTAGCTCACTAGAGGATCTAAGAGAAAGATATCTTATTATGCCCTGGATTCTGGGAGGGGACTTTAATATGATCAGATCTCTTTTAGAAAAAAAAAGTGGGACTAGAACACTAGGCAGAGACTCCATATCCTTTTAGAACTTCCTAAACAACATGAGGCTAGTGGATATGGAGACAAAAAATGGTACCTTCACCTAGAATAATAAGCGGCGAGGGACTTCTCAAGTTTCCTCCAAACTAGATAGATTCATAATCTTTGAGGACCTCACTCTCACAAGCCTTGAATTCTCTGCTTTAATCCTCCGTTTTGGAGGCTTGGATCATTGGCCTGTCCAACTTGAAGCTTATTTTATAGGAACTCCAAGAAACAAACCTTTAAGGTATGAAAATATTTGGCTCACCCACCTTGACTTCATCAACAATATTGGAAAATGATGGGAAGAACATATGCCCATTAAGGGAACTAATATGTTCCTTCTGCATCAAAAACTGAAACACATCAAACTCAAGCTTAAAGAATGGAAAAAAAATGAGTTTGGAAATATCTTCAAAGCCAAAAAAGAAGTTGAATAGAAACTACAAGGAATTAACCAAGTCCTCATTACAGATGGCTTCACCGAGGAAAGGAAAATACAAGCTGACTCTCTTCAATAGGAATGGGAAGACAAATGCAAGAAAGAAGAGATTTTCTGGAAACAGAAATCAAGAGTGCAATGGATAAAATAAGGGGAAATAAACAAAAAGTTTTTTCACAAGTCAACCATGGATCACAGGTCTCATAAAAGGATTTCAAAACTCAGAGATAGTCAAGGAAGACAGCTCAACACCCACAAAGAAATAAAATCTACTCTGGTACAACATTTCCAAAGCATAGCAGAGGAGCCTCTCATAGACAGATCACAATATATCAACAACTTCACAAAGCACATTCCTAAGCTCGTAACAAGAGAAGACAATTGCAATATTAACAGGTGAGTGACTGAAGAGGAGGTCAGCGAAGTCATCAAAGAGATGCAAAATGGGAAAGCTCCGAGCCCCAATGGGTTCAATGTAGACTTCTTCAAAGCATGTTGGGAAATAGTCAAACAATATATCCTTGATGTGGTGTAGGACTCAAGGAAAAACAAAATTGTCTTGAGGGCGCTTAATGCCTTTTTCATAGCTTTGATTCCAAAGAAGGAAAAGGCTATGACACCATATAGATTTAGACCCATAGCTTTATGCAATGTGGTGTACAAAATTATTTCCAAAGTAATTCCAAATAGGCTCAAGCCCCTTCTTTCAACTCATGTCCGCGGAGGAAAATGGATATGTGGAAGGAAGACAAATTCTAAATAACATCGTTTAAGCTCACGAGGTGGTTCATTCTCTCAAGAGAAATAATCAAGTAAGTATGATAATACAACTTGACCTAGTGAAAGCTTATGATAAGCTAAGTTGGGCATACATAAGGGAAGTACTAAAAGTGTATGGTTTTGACCATAACTAGATAACATGGGTAATGGCCCTTGTCACCACAGCAAGTTTTTCAACCCTGCTTAATGGCTCACCATCTAGAACCTTTAGGCCTTCAAGAGGCCTCAGACAAGGATATCTTCTCTCCCCCTTCCTCTTTATTCTTATGATGGAAGGTTTAGGCAATGTGATCAAATCAGCCAAAGAAGAAGGAAAAATCCAGGGTCTCAAACTCACCCTGCATGGGGAGGCCTTTACTCATCAACAATTTGTGGAAATATTGTTTTAGAGAAAAATAGTGTCAATTCGAATTGCTAGTCCCACTAAGATGGGTAGCTATCTTAGAAACAAACAATGAAAGCTTTTCAAGAGTTCCTTTAAGTGTGACAGATGGAAGAGAAAAAAATAGGACCAACCTGGATCTTCTGCTTTGATCCTAGCTTGATTTCTCCTTTTCTGGATAGAATTTTCCACTCCTCTCCTACGTGTCTCGCTTCAAAGAGTACCTGTAGAGTCAAAGTAATAAAAAACTATCAAAGCATCTCTATCTAAAACATCATAAACAATACAGAATCAGAAACACATTGACCATACAATTTCATTCATAAACAATAAGATTCACAAATACAAGATCATATGGAGGAAAACTCAAAGAAATTTATTAATAGTAGTGTAAGAGAGGATTACAACCCAACTATCTGATCCAGCATCATCCTCCCAGTTGTAGAAGCCCTATTCACCTCATGAACAAGCAAATCACCCAACAATACAATGTCTCTTCTCAACAAACCAACAACACTTCCTTACAAAATACAAAATTCCAGCCTCAAGATCTCTTAGATGAGGGATACATTTATAGATGTCTTGCAAGTGTGTGAGTCAAATATGGGTTTTTTATTAGTGTCATTCCACTGATAGTTCTTGGTTCCACTTGGAGATTTCATAATTTCTTACTCATCCCTGGGTGAATTCAGAGAGGCAAGTGTCATAGGAGAAGTTTCTGGAAGATTACATGATTATCCACCTTGCAAACTGTCTCTTCTATTTGTCCATTCTTGCTCATTCTACCCCACATAAGGCCATTTGAGTATGCATCACACCTGGTGAGTTAGGCAGTTAGTATGCATCACACTCGCCCATGGAGTGGTCTGTATGGTCTAGTTTTGGCCAGTTCTAAGTAGTTTTTCAAGTGGAACTTATGGGAAATGATGTAATCAGTTGACCATGATCCCTTAGGGTGTGAAACAACACTTTTAGGGACTTAAAGAGCCATTAGTTTATGGACATATGAGTTTTGGGTTGCATTGCCCAAATATGTCTATAATAGTTGCCTCATAAAGCATGAGGTCGTAAATCTTCTAATGTCGAGTGAAATTATTTAATCATGAGGATATGAGGTATTCGAACCGGAAGGTGACCTGTATAAGATACAATACAATACATCATCATCATATTATTTTCATGATCTAGCTGAGGTGGGCATTCCCATGCTCAGCTTTATAAATTCATTTTCATGTACATAGGATAGACAATCATCTGTTATCGCAGACTTGTGATTCTTCACATGAAGGGTCATCTTCCCTGGCTAGATGACTATCTGTGCATCTTCTATGTACAATTTATGTCTTTATTTTCTTGAATATATCGTAGCCCATGCAATCTTCATCCGATGTACAAGTCAATCCATGCGAAAAGATGTTCTAAAGTTGAACATGGAAAGACATCACCTGATTACCAGCCAATGATGTAAGTTGTTAATAGACAGAAGAGGAATCACCGATAATGATGATGACCCTCAAGGTACTACAGTAAAATTCACGTGGTGTGAATATATGAGCTGATTTCGAACACCATGAAAAGTCTTTCGGTCGAAGGTCATTGATGTAAACATGTCCCTGGAAGTGAGAAACTTGCCATTAAGGCATGTAAGCTTCAAAGTACTGAAATGGTTGTTCCTATGTCAAATTATTGGATAATGAGCTGATATTGACAAGAAGTGACCTGTCATAGGAGGGTCTTGATGTATCCCACATCTATGACGTGAAACAGAGAAAATGATTTTTGTGGAGTTGAAAATGATCTGATGATATGAAGTTCAGGAATGGTGGTCATGAAAAATGAAGCACGGATGTAATGCAGTGGATGAGGCATTTGCTGGATGGTGAATTCTCTGAATGACTTCTCTTGAACATATTGGCGACATTGATATGACTGGTAGTGTTAACCCCATGGATGGCATAGTGGACCAATGGTGATAGTGAATGGAAACCCAACCCAACTCAATCATGGGTGATGGAGTGAAAGTGTCATGTTCAAGAGCGACTTGCTACCAATAGAGTTCCTCAAGTTTTCTTCCCATTTTTCCCTAGTCATTGTTGACCAGTACCTCTTTATTTTTAACAAGCATGAGGAGGATAACATATGCTTGGTCTATAATTTTCCCTTCAGGCAAACTTGTCACTTTGTGTTTAGCGAGCCTAGCGTCAGTGAGACTCGTTCTTGTCTGGGTGGACAAGTTTGTCACTATTGTTTTAATGAGTTTAATGACAAAGATAACTCGGTCCTTTTCTTTTTTAGAGAGTCTAAAAATGGATGAAAAGGAGACTCCAATAGTCCTTTTTCGTGGCATAATCCCTTAAGTCTGAAAAAGTGTAAAATAATACAAAAGGGATGACTTTTCGATAGTTTTAACGAGCCGACAAAGACAAGTGCTCGATCTTTTTGTTTAATAATCTCTCAAGTCCAAAAAGATTAAAATATATGAGAGGGATAACATTCCCCTTAATTTAATGAGCTGGGAAGGCTAATAGCTTAATGATATTTTCCTATTTAACGAGTCTAAAAAGAGTTTAAAAGAGGCTCGTTTTTTAGTAATGGGTGATATTTCTGGGTAGCAGTTGGTTCCAGGTAGGTTTGGAACTTCTCAAAACATGGCAGTGTGAAGAGGGTGGCAATCAGAATCACTCGTCACAGGTGTTGCTCAAAATGGTAAACAATCAAGTGGAAGCGTATGGTCGACCGAATGAAATGGAGGTGATAGAAGGAACACAATCAAAGTTCAAAAGGGCAGATAGCAAAGCGATCACAAAAGGTTATTTACCAGAGGTGGGTTTATTTTTTAATGAGCTTGAACCTTGTGCCAACATGTGCTCAGTGCGGGTTGATTTTTTAACGAGCTTGAACCTTGCGAAAACATTGCTCTTACCAGTCTTTTGATAATGTCTCTTGGTAGATTTATTTTTTAATGAGCTTGATCACTACTATAAGATGTGCTCATGACCTTTTTATGTAAGCTAGAAACGACCGAGCTATGAGATTAAAGGTTTAAGAACCTTCAAACTAAGAAAATCAAAGGTCGCTTTTCACTTGCATGCAAAGGTTTGCATGCCCCCAGAGCTTTCAGTAAAAGGAGAGTTTCTAGGTTACCAAATGGAAGTTCTTGTGGTTAGGCAAGATTGTTTCTGTCAATCGACAAGACTCTGCCTTTGCTTTGCCCATCGAAATGGACGAAGGTGATTGCTGTAAGCCCCAATCACATAATGTACGAAGATGAATGTTGTAAGCTTCACAATCGTACAAAGGAAATAATCGCGTCAAACTGATCACATAACCTATATGGGAATGTTATTTGGTCCAATTATTATACCCTCTCAAGAAAACCTCTCTTTTCCTCTAGGTTCATCTGCCGAAGCAGGCTAGGGCGCATGCCCCCTAATCTTCATCACACTCACCAGACTACTTGTGGTAATTAGGTGGATGGGATGAAGATGGAAGAGACATTGTTGATGTGAAGAGACCATTCAGGGATGATGGTTGATTTATAGTTGTGTTTGAACCAGGGAATGAAAGTTGGTCGACAAGCTATACCAGTCTACCTTCATGTGGAAAACACATCACTCGAAAGAATGTGGAGACAATGGCTTCCATGCTATATATATAATCACGTCCAAGGAGTATATTGTAATCTAGTGGACCTTGGACTACCATCACGTTCACATAAATGGTTTTCTTTCTCAAAGTTTTTCGCAAATTTGGAAGGATCCCTAATGGTCGACTGGTTCCTTTGTTGAAGCTTGACAAATTTTGTTTTTCAAGCAAAAGCGATGGCGAACCAAGCTATTTCCAAGTAGTTGAGGAAAGGATACCCACCGAAGCCCCTTCATTTATGATTGTGCCAGACACGATCATTTTGTAAACTTGTACTATGATTCATAATGGTACATTAGATGGAAGGCAAGGTTTCACTAGTTGATTCCAATCAAAGAAAACAACTAGATTACTTGGAGGAGGTATCAGATAAATGTCCAGATAAGTTTCATGAACTGGGGGGGGTCTCTTCCTATTGAGAAGGAATGGGCAGATTGCGCCCAAGTTCATTAGACTCTATATCGACAAAAAGAATTTGAACGGTGTCATTCTCATCCTTTTTGGAAACTATATCATCTGAAGGTGGATTTTATGAAGGCAACACTGGCTCGACTGCCATCTTAACCAGTTCACTTTGATCCGGTATCGACTCAGAAGGTTCACTTTATATGATAGGTGATTCGATCGATAATTGAGTTATGTCAATCGGGGTTTCAACTAGCGAAGGAGTTGGCAAGAGTTTCTTGTATCTAGGTGGAAGTTGATGTCGTGAAGCAGGGTGGTTATCCAAATTCTTTTGGCTTCATCTAGAAAAGGACAATGGTGAAGTGTATGATCACCCTCACATAACCTACATGGAACTCTATCTTTTCCTTTCTGTCAATTGACTTCGTTTTCACTAGTTAATGGTGTGCTGTCAACCTGACTGTCAAGGGTTGATGACACCGAGTGGTGCAACCAGGGAGACCATTCTCTCAATATCCACGGGATGCAAGGGAAATCTCGATGGTAATGGTTCTCCTTGCAAATTGTGCATGGACTTTTTGGTTTGGAAACTTTAGTGTGTGAATTTTGGCCAGACGATGCTTTGGTGTTCCCTTCTTTAGCTAGCTTCTCCTTCTTCTCTTTCCCTTTCTTTTTCTTCTCAGCTACTTGGTTCTTAGTGTCACTAGTTTCATCAAGTGAACAAGAAGAAGGGGAAGGAGAAACAAACGAAGTAGAAGGTGAAGGGGTAACTTCAGTATCATCTGGTTGGTGATTAGATTGTTGAGGAATTGCGGTGTTTTGAACAACAGAGGTCGAGAAAAGCCATACTAGCAGGCCGATTGTGATTCCTGAAAGGGACAATATATCCATATATGGAGAACCAATATCTCCCCAAGAGGAGAAAGGACTAGGATTCCCTCCAAGGGGGTTTCCTTGATTGGTAGACTCCATTATCTTCAACCTCAGATCAACGTAGGAACAAGGATGTTATTCCGTTTAAAATAAATTTTAAATACACTTAGACGCAACTTGCTTTTTTAATTTTTAAGAGTCAAGAAAATGCTAAAGGTGACTCTAGTTGCCTTCGATTTTTAATGAGCCTGAAGTGACAAGTTATTAGAAGGACCTTTTCTTTTAAGGAGTCAAAAAGGAATGAAAGTGACTGCTCTAGAAGTCTAGACAAAGGGTTTACCAAATCAATCGTAAAACTGCAAAATACACCTTGGTGATAAATGATAGAGAAATTACCAAGGACTTATGTATGGTAGTCAATCTTCCCAAATGCTGTGTTCAGTGCATTACGATCGATAGGGTGGCAGACATGGCTTCCTAAGGATAAAGGATATCAGCCTATTGTGGTCTCCCAATATATACTCGACGGTACTGGGAGCACAAGTCCATACTGGCACTTGTCCTATCAAAGAGGAGTAATCACCCAACCTTCGATGAAAATGATAGTTACCACGTTTTAAGACGCCGGAACACATCTCTAGCCTAGACTTCTAGATGTGTTGCATTAGATTCCAAAGCATTTTTATGTTCATTGAGGTTTATTTTAGAGTTGATCTTGCTTAGAATTTTGTCTTTCAAGATTCATCGTGTGATGTAGATGTGAAATTTCTAAATATGCAATCTAAAATGTTAAACAGTTATTTATATTCTTTTAGCAATGAAAATCCTATCTACAAAGGAAAGAAGATAATGATTTCTCGTTCATCAGAGAGCATAGAGCACACACTAAATGTACTTTACTAAATCAAATTTCGCAAGCAGCCAAAATGCAGATGCACATGCATGTATTTGTTTTCCGCTTCCTTAATGTGTGAATGATAAGTACAGATTTTAACTATTTTCTTTCAAAACAACAGTACTAACAATTTTCTCTTTTCAAAATGAAAGGAGGACTAAGATGACACTTTTTGATTTCGAATTTAAAATTCTTTTCGACACTTGAAATACTAATAATTTCAAAATCAACTACAATGAAAAAATTACAATCAACTATCTAGAAGAGGAAGACTTTACAACACTCTTATTTTGATTCACAATGACAATTACGACACTTGCACCAAAAATGACAGTTCGATTAGGCTACTTTCAACAAAGGGGGATTGCAAATGGTTGAAAAATACAAAAAAACATTTACAATTCCTAACTGATGGAGGCTGAAATAATGTGAAGGAATATTGTTACAATAAGAAGGTACTGATCATGAACAACAAAACTACTGAATAAAGCTAAAAACAAAGAGAAAAAAAACAAATTTCAGAGAAGAAGACATAGTTCACTCAATCATCACACCTACAACATAGGGAAACAGGGATGCATCTCACCTGCAACACATGGGAGGTGCGATGCATCCAGGTTGCACAGTTACAAACAGTGCAGTGGGCCAGGGAGCGAAAATGAGCTTGGTTTTTGCTCAACACTTGCAGCTAAGTTCAATGATTTATGCTAAGTAATGGTGGAAAGTAAACACAAAGCATAAGGGTGGGATATGATGAGGTTTTGAGCTACCACAAGGGAACTTAGGATTCTTTGTAAGTCAGATGTTCAGTTCAGAAACCAATCCATAGATTGACTGAAGCGACATTTATCTACTTCACAATTGCATAGAAAAGGCGTTTCTAATGCTTGATGGCTAACTTCAGGTTCTGTCTGTAGTTTATAAAGAAAACAATAAACAAAAAAAACAAACTATTCGCTCCCCAGTGGATTCGCCATTTTGTTTTAGGGAAAACTAGTGTCGATTCGAACTGCTAGTCCCACTAAGATGGGTAGCTATCTTAGAAACAAACAATGAAAGATTTTCAAGAGTTCCTTTGAGTGTGATAGATGGAAGAGAAGAAAAGAGGACCAACCTGGATCTTTTGCTTTGATGCTAGCTTGATTTCTCCTTTCCTTGATTGAATTTTCCACTACTCTCCTACTTGTCCCACTTCAAAGAGTACCTGTAGAGTCAAAGTAACAACAAACTATCAAAGCATCTCTATCTAAAACATCATAAACAATGCGGAATCAAAAACACATTGACCATATAATTGCACTCATAAACAATAAGATTCACAAATACAAGATCATATGGAGGAAAAATCAAAGAACTTTATTAATAGTAATGTAAGAGAGGATTACAACCTAGCTATCTGATCCAGCATCATCTTCCCAGTTGTAGAAGCCGTCTTCACCTCATGAACAAGCAAATCACCCAACAATACAACGTCTCTTCTCAACAAACCAACAACACTTCCTTACAAAATACAAAATTCCAGCCTCAAGATATCTTAGATGAGGGATCCATTTATAGATGTCTTGCAAGGGTGTGAGTCAGCTCCGAGTTTTTGATTAGTGTCATTCCACTGATAGTTCTTGGTTCCACTTGGAGATTTCATGATCTCTTACTCATCCCTGGGCGAATTCAGAGAGGCAAGTGTCACAAGAGAAGTTTCTGGAAGATTCCATGATCATCCACCTTGCAAACTGTCTCTGCCATATTTCCATTCTTGCTCATTGCACCCCACAAAAGGCCATTTCAGTATGCATCACACCTGGCCAGTTAGGCAGTTAGTATGCATCACACCATGCCCATGGAGCAGTCTGTATGGTCTAGTTTTGGCCAGTTTTGAGTAGTTTTTCAAGTGGAACTTTTGGGAAATGATGTAATCAGTTGACCATGATCCTTTAGGGTGTGAAACAACACTTTTAGGGACTTAAAGAGCCCTTAGTTTATGGACATATGAGTTTGGGGTTGCAGTGCCCAAATATGCCTATAACAACTATGCTACAGGGTACACCCATGGTCAAGGAAGCTAAAGATTTTAAGAAAATCTTGAATGACTTTGCCATGGCTGCTTGTACAGAGAGAAGCCTTACCAAATCAAAGATTTTCCTTGTTAATACTGACATTTCTATTCAGATAAACCTCACTAGAATTCTCAACTTTCAAAGAGAACAGCTACCGGCCAAATATCTAGGAATACCTCTAACGGACCAACCGCTAAACAAGGCAGTTTGGAAGCCACTTACTAATGAACTCTAGCACAAAGTCCGGAAATGGACAAGTAGGTGTTTGAAGTTAGAAGGACAACTAGTGCTAACAAAATCTATCCTACAAACTATTCCCATCTTCATGTTTTCAGCCCTTCCTTCTCCAAAAGGAGTTGTGCAACACATCAGAAATATCCAAAGGGACTTTCTTTGGGGCAAAGGGGAAGAGAAAAAGAAATGGGCTTGGTAGCATGGGATAAGATATGTGAACCTAAGATACATGGATGTTTGGGACTTCATGACCCTGAAACCCTAAGCAAAGTTTTGGGGGAAAACCTATGGTGGAGATGGCTAAAGGAACCCAAAAAACTATGGTGGAGATGGCTAAAGGAACCCATAGCCCCATGGGCCAATGTCTGGAAACAAAAGTATGAAAATAATCGGCAAGAAAGGGATCACATTCGAATGTCTGGGCTTATCAAAGGCTCCCACATTTGGATCAAAGTGTGGGAGAATAGAGCCATTTTTCAGAAACACAATTTCTTGGATATCAGAGATGGAAACCTAGCTTGCTTTTGGGAGGACAACTTGCAACAGGAACCTAACCTATTAAGAGAAGAACTAGCTAATCTCAAGTATGAAACTGACAACAAAGGTTTACTCAGAGTAAAAGACTTTTTGGATCAGGCTAAGAATGAGGGCAAATGGAGAATATGGAAGGACCTGGTATATAGTTAAGAATCCCCTTTGAAGGCCGGGGCAAAAGCTCTTGCAGTGATCTTGAAAGAGAGAAAGATTTTGACATCAACTTTGTCTGACTAACCTTGATGGGGAAGAAATGAAGAAGGCAACTTAAACCTCAAAGAAGCCAAGAGAATGGCCCTTGGGCTTGACTTTCCAAACCCTGATAAGGTATGGGAGGACCTATGGCAGAACTAACACTAGATGAAAATCAAACTATTCCTGTGGTTGGTGCAACATAAAAAATTTCTGACTTGGGAAAACCTTCGGAAAAGAGGTGTAGCTAGTCCATCTAGATGCAAGTTATGTGAATTACAAGAAGAAATACTGGAACATCTACTCAACCTCTGCCCATTCACCTCCACCTTATGGAATTGGGTGGATTCAATCTTTAGACAAATGGATAGGGACAATTTCAGCATTACTAGCACTTTGAAGAATTGGAGGAGAAACTTCTCATATGGGATGTCCAGAAAGAAAGCAACAACATGATTTTCAAGAACAGAATTGGCTCTTCCTAGAGCATCATAGGTCAGATCATTAGACAGCTCAAAGAGACTATAGGAACCCTGCTAAAGAAACCCCCCAAGAACCCACCCCAACACCAGGATCCCTAAATACTATTACATTTGGGTCTGAAGGTGCCTTTCTGCCAGGGCATAAGAAAGGTTGTAGGTCATGTAACAATGGAAAAGGACTTCCGGCAACCTCCTCCTCATGGTTTTCTGAAATTCAATATATATGGTACCTTTAGAGGAAACCCTGGGGTGGTTGGTTATGGTGGAGTGTCATAAGAGATGAGCAAGGATACGTAAAAGTCATCTTCCATAGTCATTTGGGCAAGGCCACTAATAATATGGCAGAACTCATGGCCCTAGAGCAATGCCTAGAAATCTTGATTGAATCAAATTTACATAACACTATCATTGAAGTTGACTCTGAATTGATAATTAATTCAATCAAGAAAATATGCAATGGCACAGCACCAGAAAAAGCGTCGAAGAATTATAGGTTATTGTAGGTCTATCAATGTATACAATCCCACCTGAGAGCCCTGAGAACCCTCAATTTTGTTCATGTGCACAAAATAGCCAGTAGGTTAGGGGATTGTTTGGTGAATGAAGGATTACTTTGTTCAAAAAGTAATAGAAGATATGACTTGATGTCAAATCCCCTAGGGAGATTGCGCGAATACTGTCACAGACAGGCTACCGATGACAGGGTGTACCTTCAAAGCATGAGAAATAAGTAGAGATATGACTAATGGGAACAGAAGAAAGTGGAAAAAACACAGGGAAGTAGCAAGTGGTAAATAGCAGACAGGATGATAGGCACCTGACTAAAGTGTGCCCTGAACTCCATCATCCTTTGGATTTCGGGCTGGAATCTGCATGTAGGTTTATTCTACGAATGAACCTAGAAAATATAAAGTATTTTGTGTAAAGATAGAGTATGGTGGAGAAACAAGGATTTAAGCATAAATCCATTGATCAGTAGAAGATCAATGACATAGACAGAAAGGAACGAGAACCATCGAATCTTTCAAATCAACGGACAGTCATGGAGAAAGAGTGCGGAGTTAATTCACGCAGAAAATGTTTTTGCAATAGTAAAAGTGGTATTTTGGGCAACCTCAAACCCTTAAGTGGTATTGAAGGGTGAGCACTTGATGCCACTCATCAAGCAACATGTAGTAGTGAGGAGGAGAGAGAAAACCACTTTTCGGGCGATTAATCCTTGTGCTACTTGTCCACCCAAAATCCCTCACAGTTGTCAGATCTAGTGCGAGTAGATCAACAACTAAGGCTTTTCGTGCAAGTTGGTTGATCAGGCCAGTGAAAACCGTTGAACTGTGTTCCAGATCAACGACCAAGATCTAATTGCAAACCACTATAGAGAGGGGTCAAGGGACGAAGGAGATAGAGTTGCGATATACCGATGGGTGATTATGCGATGTGCTGGTAGACGTTGGATCAGAACATGGAATCGATGGAGGAGAATGGTCCAACTGGTGATTAGTAAATGGAGAGCGTAGTGGAACAGTAATGGACCAGGAGTGCAGACCCACCGATATTTATAATCATGGGTGTAAATGTTTTGAAGTCTGGCATTATGGGTGTTGAGCGGGATTTCCCATGTTTTCCTTTGTATTCCGATATAATGATCGGTCTCGGCTTTTAAAAGGAAAACCCAATAAAGTTTTGTGGTCAGGTTTTAAGGCTTAAAGCCTCAATTGAATGCTTCTGCTAGGTTTTGTGGGCCATAACCCATAGGGAGACTGTTCATATGTATTTCTTGGTTTCTCTTCATACTAGGTTGGGAGGATGTTTTTTTTATAGCTCCTTTGTAGTCTTGTTCGGGCTTTTCACAGTTTTTGGAGTTAGGTTCGGGTTCTGGCAGCCCAGCTGCTTGTCGAATTTTCACAGAGCTGGTGCTACTCTTTGTACATTATGTATCTTTCTATATTAATGGAAGGTCCCACTGTTACTTGATCAAAAAAAAGATATATTGTGGCTTTCCATATGGGTTGTTATGCTAAGGGATATAAGTTTGATTTTCCCCAGGATAATAATTTCCCCCTTAACTCAATTGAGGTTAAGATTGGGGTTCCGAAATAGATTGAGAAAGGCACAGTTGAGTGATCCTGCCAGCCACGTAGTTGGTCGTCGGCACCTGACTGACATATGGAGGATTGATGTCAATCAATGACTATCCATCTTGCCCTATAAATGAAGGTGGAACTGTAATGTCCCCTATCAGTTTGTGCATGATTGGAACAATGCCCCATGGAATTTAAATCTAGGGGTTTGAACTAAACAAAGGATTCGAACCAAAGGGATTACTGAAGGGACCTGTGCTAACAATGCTATTTGGAGAACTAGCCGAAGGTCGAGGAGCACACACAAAAGGGACAAAAACTGGTATGTACTAGGTTCCACTCATGTTGGGTGTAACTAAGTTGCTTGGACTTGGCACAGTTTGGATAGTAGGGTTTACGATTAGTGGTGTAGTACTAACTGTTGGCTGGGGAAGTGAGGGTGGACCAAATTTGTCCACAAAATCCCATGGCCCACTAGTCAACAACGGAATTTTGGGTGTAGTTACAGTGGAAGACATGGTAGGTACTGGTGCAACTTGAATCAATAGTAGTCCTCAGGATCAATGGTAGGAGGATTATAAGGAGGTACAAAACCCTCAGTAAAAAAATCTTCCGACAGTATTTAGTCTTGGGATGTGTTGACTGATTTGGTGTTAGATACTGGAGACTGATTACCTGAAGATGGGTAATCTGGTTAACCGAGGCTCAGCAGATCCCCCATAGTCAGAGGAGGAAGACCTTTCTATCTCCTATATTGAAAACAAGGGCCGTATGTAGCCATGGTGACTGATATATTTGATAAAAAAAAATATAGTGATATTGATTATAGTCTCAATGATAACAAATAGGCACCTTAAAAAATAAAAAATACTCTAAAAAGTTCATCGGCAAGGAGGGGATATGATTATGTCTTATAACCACCATTTTCTCGAGATGAAACCTAGTATCACAATGGATAAAAGAGAGAGTTGGCCAAATGTACAGTTACGATTACTCTAGAGCTTCACCCGAACCTCAAATTAAGGGGCCAAGTACTCTCGTGAACATGAGCACCCTCCCAGAAACAGAAGACAGAGTAGGTTCATTTGTTTAAGTACTAGGGAAACCCTCCCAAGTCACCTTGTGTTCGTCCCTAAATGGTATGGCCATTATGGTTACCTCAAATCGCAAACACTATAGGGGGGGACATGGTCGAATACAGTACGTTGTGTGGGCAGGATAACTGAGTCCCCGACTCAGCTCTGATACCTCTGAAGGGATCCCTGATACAGATAATACCCAAAGGAGATGTAATAGAAGGGGGGCTACCTTCTTTCACATTCCAAGGTTGTATTTCATTTAGTTCTACTTGAACTAGAGTGGTCCCAGATAGTATGAGTGCGACAATATTTTCCCTCTTTAATGACACTAGTCTCAATTTTACGATCTTGGGCAGTTAACTCACTACTTCCTAACCCAAGATCGTAGCATAGACTAATATGTTTGTATACTCAAAAGAGAGTTGTTGATCGATTTTATTAAGATATAGATTTTAAGTTTACTTTGTTAATATATTCAGAAGGGGTATTGATGTATGGAATTTTGTGAGACTCTAGCACAAACCATGCAGAAAATGCTTTCAATTTTAGTTCAATGAATGAATTATTTCTAAAAGGAGAGAATCATTTATACATCAATCAGTACTATGCATTCAATGTAGTAAAACACAAGAACAACTTGCAAACATGTAATGCTCTCTAACAACTAAACCAAATAAATGAAGAATCTAACCAACTAAACAGAAAAAACTTTAACGCATTTAAAAAAAAAACATAAGTAGTGAAGTTATTTTTGTAAAAAGAAAAAATGCTCAGGAAACAAGCAACCAAACAAAAGTGCACTTGTTTTTTACCAAGATTTGGCTGGCTAACACACTTTAGAAGAGGGAACAGAGAGTTAGTGACTACACTAACGCTCTATTTGCAAGCAAGCAGAGTGTTATAACTTTGTGGTTGCACTGCTGGGGTGCATTAGGGGGGTAGAAGATGGAAAATAAATCTTTTAGGGTCAGAACAAAGGTTGAGCATAGTGAGAAGGGTGTTGAATAGTGTTGAATGGTTAGAAAGGGAATGAAGAAGTACACAAGGTCCTCAAAGAAAGAGAGATCCATGAAATTGGTAGGAGAAAACCGCAAACTAAGTATAGTTCCTAGTGGAGTAGCTAATTCTACTATAGGGATTAATGCACGGGTGGTTGTTGCTAGAATACCCTCAAGGATCTTCCAGGGATCCTTGGAAGATAGATCATATTAGCTACAACTCGCACAAAGAAACATGTACATATCCATATTAATGAAATGATATTGAAAGAAGGAGGGAAGAGATTACCTTAGATCTTGATGCAGTTTTGCTATAGAACCCAATGTAGCAAAGGAGAAGTGATCTGAAATATTGGGAAAATTTTTTAATGTGATGCAAATTCCCTCATCAGTTAATAATATGTTTAGGATCATCTCATTTACCTAGTTATGCAAGAGGTTTATGTGTGAAGTTATATGTCTTTTATGTGTCATGTGTGAGCAAATTATGAGTTAATTAACTGATTAAATAAAATGGAAATCAAAAGAAATGTAGATAAATATAGATAACAAAATCATACACACAGATGATAAAGGATTTCACCCCATCCTCTTGGGCAACATCTCCTTGGACCTCCTTCAATGTCTAGGCCCTCTTGGAATTATTTGGTAAAATTCCTAATTACAAGCTTATTCTTAACTCCAATGGATTTTAAAACTTTACCATTGGGTTCATATGACCCAAAAAACTTTAAAATGACTATTAGATCTCTGAAAGCTAACTCTGGCTGATCTAGGCCTGACCTCGCTCCCTGGTGGCCCTAGGTTTCCATGAACTTCCCTGTGGCAGCATCACCCGTAAAGGTCTTCTATCTCCTCTGAAAAATGTTCCATTGTATTCATGGCATCAAAATCATCCAAAATTTACTATCCATTTTCAAAAATTGGTCAAAATCCCATCAAAGTTATGGTCTTTTCAATTTTTCCCTACGAGTCTACTCCAAATCTAGAAAACTTCAAATAATCCCGCTAAATTTGGGGGTATTTCTGGATTTGATCAAATCTGCAAAAATCTCCACCAAGTTAAACCGATAGTGGTTAAGTCTTGCAGTGGTCACATGTGCATTTAGTGTTAACTGCTATTGGTTAATCCCTAACCTTCACACTTAACCTTTAACAATGTGTGCATTTCATTATGTGTCAAGTCTTAAGGTTTGGTGTAGTGGTAAGTGTTGTGGTTTGTAAAGGTGAGGTTGTGGGTTCAAAATCAACCTCCATCAAAAATTTTCCCAAAATGCATTGTTGACCTTTGACCAATGGGAGGGATACATGGTAGCCTTTGGGCTTGCCACATGGCACCCTCTCATTGTTCCACCATAAACTAATTAGATTCTACCATATATCCAAACTGAAAACAAACAACACTGAGACACTTAATGAGCCCTCATTGGCATTTGACCTCTTTGACTTTCCCATGTCACCTACACAGTCACCTGCCACATCAATACTATGGACTGTTGATTGGGCAGTACCTGCAAATTTTTTTGTTGTTTGGTGAAACAGTCAGCGGGCTCTAAATTCCTCATACGAACTTCGTTTTGAGTCAAACGAGTTGTGATGCGATCCTATCATCGAGATGGATGTGGTCATTCAAGAATTGAATTATTTTGGGCACTTTTATTTCTGAGCTAATTTTTGCCCCTAATCCAGATTTTGATCAAGAAGACCTCCCCGCTAGCTCCTAGATTAACAATTGCATATAGGCAAGATAAGAAGTAGTACTAAGTCATATAACCTTGATAATCAAAATAGTAATACATAATAATATCAACTAACATGCATCTAAGCTACTCATAAACTATGGCATTGCATCAATACATAACTAAATCAGAACATAAACACCATAGAGTAGACAACACAACTGCAATTCTATATTAATAATAGGAAAGGACGATTGAAACCATTTGGTGAATCAAGCTTCCCTTCCACCTCTAACTCCTCTCTCTCTCTCTCTCTCTCTTCTTAACTTCTTGGTAAACCATTATGTCTGATACAGAGTTTTGATAGTAATTTCCTAATCCTTCAACCTTTTGACCTCTTTCATAATGTCGCAAGCCTACAATATATAAAATGAGAGGCTAATCCTCACCAAATCTCTCATTAGTTCCCTTTGGCAAAATCTAGAATGTTTCCTTGATTTATTTCTCTTTCCCTTTCTATTAAACTCCGTTAGAAATAGAAATACCCTCAAACAGGTCGAAGATGGATGTTTCTTGCTTTTCAAGCTAACATGTGATTAAAAAGTGGTATATTATTCAGTTAGGCCTCTCCTTTAACCTCTGGAACCTCACAAAAGTTTACTAACATTGCCCCTAAGGAAACACAAAGAGGTACCATGGGGACTAACACCCCTGGTTCATGCATGGGGATTGCTATAATGCATCTTGCTAGTTCCCAGGGAGCGTTACCCTAGAAAATAGGACTATTAACTTGGTAAAACCTTTAGTCAAATTGTCTTTGTCCTCTGAACTGATGAGGAGGTCATTTTCCTATATGACACTAGCAAGATGGTGGATTATAGTTCATTAAATTATCCCTATACATTGAATGAGTAGCATGGTGATGGTACTCTCCTCACATAGTAGATACATTAAGAAGTTTCAAGGAAGAAATAAGAATTTGCAAAGAAGATGATGACTAGATCATTCAGATACAAGAGAAATAAGTAGAGGTTAATGTATTTATCCTTATGCGTTTGTTAGACTTACAGAGATTCGGATTGGTTAGAATTAGTCATGGACAACAGGACAGGAATAATGGGGCATATGGAAGTAGGTATCATGATGGGCATAGGTCACATGATCAGGGATGGAAAGTTCTTTGATGCACCAGATAAGAGAGGTGATGGACACATGTTCTATTCTAGTTTTGGTTTTAACATGTACCATGGAAATCGTCATTATCATTGTTACAAGAGGAGTGATAGGAAATATTTTCTAAATGAGTTTAAGAAAGCCAAGACACCTACATTTGATGGAGAATTGAAGAATTCAGAAGACATAGAGGCATGGTTACTTGGGATGAAGAATTTCTTTGAGCTGCATGATTACACAGAGAATATGAACACCAAAATAGCTATCTTCAGCCTCAAAGGGAAAGCAGACATCTTGTGAGAATATACAAAGTGCCTAGAGACATAAGGGCTAAGGAGTTGAGTTGGCATGAATTCAAGAGACTTTTTAGGAAACAATGCTTGTCCGAAAGGTACTATGATAGTAAATCCAAGGAATTCTATGAGCTAAAAATAGGATCAATGATAGATGAGGACTATACAGCCAAGTTACTGGAGTTGTTGAGGTATGTATCATATCTTAAGGATCACAAGGCCAAAATTCAGAGATTTGTCAGTGGACCATTAGAATTAAAATATCAGATTGAGTATGATGAACCTTAATCAGTTGAATAAGTCATTGGGAATTTGAAAGAATGTTATGAGTAATCAAATCGTAAGATAGAATCTTAGCAACGTTGGAAAGGGAAAGACAAGAATAAAGGTAAATAACATCCAATAAGGAAAATACGCGAGGATGTCATTGAAAAAGAGAATGTTGTACCTTACACGAAGTTTAATGGACCTAATCCAGGAGAAGAGTAGAACAAAGGTGATGCTAGGAGCTATCTGCAATGTTGGATATGTGGTAAGGAGCATCTTAAGAAATATTGTCCACAGAATTGGGGTGGTAGGCCTCAAATTTATAGTGCTCAGGAGGTGGAAACTGTTGTGAATTTTGGGAAGAGTATTCCACAGATTTAGGAAGTATTGGATAATAGGCAAGAAAAACACCAGGAATTTATTATTGATATAAATGGTAATATTTTTGATCAATTTGTTTCTATTTTGATTGATCTTGGATCTCACTATAGTTATGTCAATCCTGACTTGGTGGATAATGTGGTTAAAATAAATAAGTGCATGTAGAATATAGGTTATTTCAGTTAGCTATAGGTACAAAGAAAATAGTTCATCATTGGGTAAGAGCTTGTGCATTTGATTTTAATGGTATGCTTACATCATCATTGGGATCATATAGAATGCGTTTTGGTATGGATTGGTTGTACCTTCACAGGACACATGTAGATTGCTATGAAAAGGCTATTGAGTGTTTGGATGACAATGGAGAATAAAGAATATTATAGGGTATGAAGAAGGCTACATCATTTAGAATGGTGACGACTATGCAATAAAATCTCAATTGAACGAAATCGTGTGTCTTATTTGTAGTGCATATTTTATTAGAAAATTATATATTACAGAGCAATGGAACACATAAAATATTGCATAAACAAAAACATAGAAAACACATAAAACAAGAGAGACACATATATACATGATTCACATAATTTGGGCTACGTCCATGGAGAAACAACCAATTCTTCCTTTTATATTATCCAACAAAATGAAGAGATACAACCTACAATAGATCTATTGCAATTCCCTCTTTGCTCACACAAAATCTCCTCTCTCTTTCTCACTTAGAATACACATCTACATAGCCGCAACACAATTCACTCATATATAGAGATGGATTTCCTTCTAGGTCAAAAAACCCCTAAATTAAACATAACCTCTACTGTTAGATCATCTGCCTAATAAACGACTCAAATTCGCTACGAAATTACAATATTTTACTAGGCAAGTTTACATCTATTTTTAGCTTTGGGAGTGCTGCCCCCAAACCCCCACCATGGGGGGGATCATATAATTCACCTTCACCCCCTGGTGGAAAACAAATGGATGGCGTTGCCACCCCATTACAAACTCAGGTCCAATGCATTGATACCTGTAAATAAAGAAGATAATCAGGCTCCACACACCAAACAACCTTCCATTTGGAGACTCATTATAGAAAATCCACCGTTACTTCATTTGGTAGACAATGACTCCACTTTGGAGCTGGTTTTTTCTCATCTTCATCATCATACTTGAAGGCTAGTTGAAACCATGAAGAATCTCAATTTCTCCCTGGTTACAACTCTTTTTAACATATTTGTAGGATTCTGGCTAGTGTGTATCCTTTCCATCTTCAATTGTCCATCTTCCAACACTGGCCGTATGAAATGGTACTTGAGTTTTATATCTTTAGTCTTGGAATGAAATGATGAGTTTTTTGCAAGATCAATGGCACTCTGGCTATCACTGTATAACCTGTGCAACTCCTGGTTCTTACCCAATTCATCCAAAGACCTTTGTAACCAAATCATCTATTTACTATTCTCTATATCAGGAACATAATTTGCTTTTGTTTTCAAGAGTGCAACAACACTCTGCAATTTTTGAAACCCAATTAATAGTTGTTCCACCTACAGTAAACAAATACCCTATGGTGCTCCTCCTATTATCTCTATCACCTGCGATATCTGCATCAACATATCCCTGTAGAGAAATGCTTAACCACCTAAGCATAATGTTTGATATGTGGTACCTCTCAAATACCTAAGAATCCACTTCACTGTCATCCAATGTTATTTTCTTGGATTGTTCATGTACCTACTTACAACTCCCACTGCATGTGCAATATCAGGCCTTGTGCAGAGCATTGCATACATTAAAATTCCAACTGCAATATCAGGCCTTGTGCAGAGCATTGCATACATTAAAATTCCAACTGCTGATGCATATAGAACTTTAAACATATAATCCATCTCTTCTTGATTCTTGGGACACATCCCCTTACTTAGTTTGAAATGGATAGACAAAGGTGTAGTAACTAGTTTAGCATTTTACATATTAAATCTTTTCAACACATTTTGTTTGTTCTCACTCAGAGACAATGTTAATTTGCGATTTTTCTTGGCTCTAGTTATTCTCATACCAAGGATTTGTTTTTCAACACCCAAATGCTTCATTGCAAATGAATTTTCCAATTTTCCTTTGATCACATTTATTTCCTGCATGTTAGACCCTACAACAAGCATGTCATCTACATATAATAACAATATAATATAACTGGCATCATTTTCCCTTTTGAGATGAACACAATGATCATAGTGACATCTAGTATAACCTTGTTCAGACATAAACCTGTCACATTTTAGATACCACTACCTTGGAGCCTATTTTAATCCATACAAGCTCTTACTCAACCTGCACACTAGCTTCTCCTTCCCTTTGACCTCATATCCTTGTGGCTACTTCACATAGATCTCTTCCTCCAAATCCCCATGGAGAAAGGTCGTATTTACATCTAACTATTCAATATGCAAATATTTTGCTGCTACTAGACCTAAAATAGTTCTGAATAAATTCATTTTAATAATAGGAGAAAATATTTCATGAAAGTCAATACCTTTTCTCTATGCAAACCGCTTCACCACAAGTCTAGTTTTATACCTTTTTCTACCTGCATCTTCTTCTTTCAACCTGTAAACCCATTTATTATGAAATGTTGTTTTACCTACAGGAAACCTAACTAAGTCCCAAGTCTGGTTATGTAATAAGGATTCCATCTCTTCTTTCATGGATAGCTCCCACTTCTTCCTAGTTTCTACTTTCATTGCTTCTTCATAACATTCTGGTTCACCAGAATCAGTCAACAATACATAATATAATGAAGGAGAGTATCGTTTAGGGGGTCTACTTATCCTAGTGGATCTTCTAACACCACTTTCAGGTGTTTGAGGTGCATGTTGTTGTTGTGGTTATTGTTGTTGTTCTGGCTTTTGATCATTATTATTTTCAGGCACCTTTACTTTTTATGTGATCTCATCAAGCACTCTGTACTCTCTTTTTTCTTTTTCCTGTTTCTTTTCCTGCATCTGATCCTTATACAAAAAATTTTCATTGAATATGACATCTCTGTTCGTAATGATTTTTTGGTTTTCATAATCATATAAATGATAACCAAAATCATTAACACCATATCCAATAAAGGTACATTTCTTTGATTTTTCCTCAAGATTTGTTCTATTTTCTTTATTAATATGGACAAATGCTTCACATCCAAATGTATTTAAAAATGAGTAGTTTACCTTTTTACTTGCCCATGCCTCATCTGGAATACCTCCATCCAAGGAACTTGAAGGCCCTCTATTTATTAGGTAAACAAAGGTATATAGAATATCTGCCCAAAATTGTAAAGGAAACCCTGCATGCAATCCCATGCACCTTGCATGCTCCATCATTGTATTGTTCAACATTTTTGACACACCATTTTCTTGTGGTGTTCTTGGAACTGTCTTCTCTCTACGAATTCCATGCTTTGAACAATACTTATCAAACTCTCCACTGCAATATTCACCTCCATTTTCTGATCTAAGACACCTCAACCTTTCTCATGTCTAATTCTCAACCAAAGCTTTCCATTTCTTGAAAGTATCAAATATATGAAATTTATTTTCGAATATAATACATCCAGGTTTTCCTAGTTGCATCATCAATAAAAGTAACATAATAATGAGATCCACCTAGAGATGATACCTGAGAAGGTCCCCATACACCTGAATGCACAAGCTCTAATTTTTTTCTCTTCTTTTCTTTCCCAACTTTGAGGACTATGAATCTCTTATGTTTTCCGTAAACACAATTCTCACGGAATTCCAAATCAACATGCTTCAAACCTGGAAACGAATTTCTTGAGTGAAGAATCTTGATCCCCTTCTCACTCATGTGCCTGAGACTATGATGTCACAATGTTGTATCTACTCATGTAGAGGTTAAATAATTAACAAAATTAGAAATACCATTTCATAAATACAATGCACCAACCTTTTCTCCTTTTGATATTACCAGGGCTCCTTTAGTGACCTTCCAAGTTTTATCTGTAAAAGTAGGTACACAACTTTCACCTCCCAACTGCCCTGTTGAAATTAGATTTTTCTTTAGATCTAGAACATGCCTTACCTCGTTCAATAGCCATTGGTTTCCATTCTGTTATTTTATGAAAACTTTACCCATTCCAATTATTTTACATGGTTTATCATCACCCAAATGAACCTGTCCAAAATCTCCTTGAACATAATCATGGAAATGTTTCCTATCAGGTGTGGCATTGAATGAAGCCCCTAAATCTACCACCCAGGCATTAATAATATTTTCCAATGAAAGAATCAAATCATATTGCAACATATCACCTATCACATTCTCTTCATGGTTGTTTTCTTGTTGTGCATCTCCTTTTTTTCCCTTCCAAGACTTACAGTCTTTCTTCAAGTGTCTTTTCTTCCTACATTTCTAGCACACTATCCCCGATCTAGACTTTGATTTTCCCTTCCTTGACTTACTACAATATCCTGGGATCTTTCCTCTTTCCATTTTTCTTCCCCTAGTCTATGTATTCAAAGCATTACCTGATGTCTCACTAGATATTTTCCGTCACATTTCCTCGCTAAGAATTGCACCAACGACATCATCAAACTTTAATGTACTAGATCTAGAGACATATTTAATAATGGCTATAACTAAACCATTCCAACTTTCTAGCAATGAGCACAGAAATAACAAAGCCCTAACTTGATCATCAAAACTTACTCGTACAAAACTTAACTGAATGGTAATCATATTAGATTCATTTAAATTATTAGCAACAAATCCACCTTATGAAATCTTCATATTAAATACATGTTTCATAATAAATACCTTATTAGAGGTCAATGGATTTTCATATAGTTTGGCCAATGCCGACATTAAACCCTCTATTGTCATTTCCTTTGAAATATTAAAGGCTACTAATGCCACTAGGCACAACCATATTGTTCCAAGTTCCATTCTATCAAGAATATCCCATTCTCTGTCTATCATAATCGCCAGCTTCTTTGTGTTTCCACTCAATGTTAGGTACAAATATTTCTGATATAGATAATCTTTTATATACATCTTCCATAGCTGGTAGTTTTGACCATTAAATTTTTCAACCCTAAACCTACCATCTTCTGCCATTGCTCCCACTCAAACCAAGAACCCTTCTCTCTTGCGAGTTTATCATCTAATTAGACCTTCATCTCTCACACTAATTGTTATAAAATTATATATTATAGAGCAATGTAACACAAAATATTGCAGAAACAAAAACGCATAAAACAAGAGACACACATATATATGTGGTTCACCTAATTTGGGCTACATCCATGGAGAAATAGCCAGTCCTTACTTTTATATTATCCAGCAAAATTAAGAGATACAACCTAAAAATATATCTTCTCCAATTCCATCTTTCCTCTCACACAATATACTCTCTCTTTCTCGCTCAGAATACACATCTACATAGCCGCAATAAAATTTCCTCATATATAGTCAGGGATTTCCTTCTAGGGCACAAAATCCTAAATTAAACCTAACTTCTACAATTAGATCATCCGCTTATTGAACAACTCAGATTGACTACGAAATTACAATACTTTACAAGGAAATTTTACATCTATTTTTAGCTTCGAGGGTGCTGCCCCCAAAACTCCATCGGGGGGGGGGGGCGCTCATACAAATCGTCGTCGGCCCACTGGTGGCAAACAAATGGTCAACATTGTTACCCCATTACGAACTAGGGTCCAATGTGGTGATACCTATAAATAAATAAGATAATCAGGCTCCATACCCAACATATTTCTAGTGACAAAGGTAAAGATGTTGAGGATGCAAAAGTCTTGAACATGTACCCAATTCCATAGCAGTTTTAGGATGTATTCACAACTGAGATTTCAAAGTTTCTACCTCACAGGAAAGTGGAATTTTCTATTGAGTTGGTATGAGGGGAAACACTAGCATAAAAGGAACCTTATAAGATGGGCACACTAGAGTTAGTGGACTTCAAATTACAATTAAAGGAAATGCTTGATGAAAGATACATTAGGCCAAGTGTATTTCCTTTTGGTGCACCAGTACACTAGCATAAAAGGAACCTTACAGGATGGGCACACTAGAGTTAGTGGACTTCAAATTACAGTTAAAGGAAATTGTTGATAAAAGATACATTAGGCCAAGTGTATTTCCTTTTGTTGCACCAGTATTGTTTGTAAAGAAGAAGGATGGTACTATTACGTTATGCATTGAATACAAGAGGTTGAACAAAGTAACCATCGAGAACAAGTATATATTGTTGAGGATTGATGATTTTTTTGACTAGATGAAGGGAGCAACAGTGTTCTCAAATGTTTATTTGATATCATGATACCATCAGGTACACATTAAAGAAGATGACATCTATAAAACAACCTTTTATACCAAGTACTGACATTATGAGTTTGTTGTATTTCCTTTTAGTTTGACTAATGATCCAACTAATTTTATGTGCTTGATGAATAGTGTATTGCATACTTCTATGGACAAGGTTTTTATTGGATTCATTGATGATATATTAATATATTTAAAAATGAGGAAGAGTATGTTGAAGATTTAGCAGTAGTATTGAGATTGCTAAGAGAGCATAGGTTGTATGCCAAGCTTAGTAAAGGAAATTTCTTTAATACAGATGTACATTGTTTTGGGCATGTTGTTTCTAGGGAAGGCATAACAGTAGATCTGAAAAAGATAAGAGCTATCATGGAGTGGGAAACTCTTAGGAATGTGGATGAGGTTAGATAATTTATGGGATTAGGATGTTACTACAGGAGGTTGATTAGGAACTTCTCATGGATTTCATATCCTATCACATCATTGTAGAAGAAAGGTAAGAAATTTGAATGGACATAGGAATGTGTAGCAATTTTTAAGAACTTGAAGCAATTTCTTACAAATGCTCTAGTTCTAAATATTGTGGATCCAGATAAAGAGTTTGTGGTGTGTAGAAATGATTGCAAGAGAGGACTTGGTTGAATCTTGATGCAGGAAGGACAAGTGATATGTTATGAATCAAGGAACTGAATGAGCACGATAAGAACTATAGAACACATGATCTTGAGTTGGCAACTGTTGGGCATGGAATCCCCCCACAACATGTTTTGGGGCTTAAAGCCCAAGTTTTGAGTAATATTGTTTCAAAAACCCCACGAATTGTGGATGCATAGTGCGAATTGTATGTTAGAGTCATAGGGCTGTCCGTCCTAAGTTTTGAATGTAGTGTCAGCCTACCCATGGTCCGCGGACCATGGGATTGTATAAATAGAGCGAGGCTCTAGGTTGTAAAGTAATACAATGAATGAATGGAGGGAATATGATAGTGAAGCATAGATCATGAGTCTACGTGTCTTGGGTCATAGTAGTAGGAAGAGGCTCTGCAGTTGAGTGCGCAGAGGCCTAGTAGAGTCTACAACTCATTGTGTGGACTCCTGCAGCTGAGTGTGTAGGGTAGAGTTGAGTCTGTAATAGAAGGAAGCAAATAGTAAAGCTAAGTTTTATCTAAATCCTATGTAGCTGATCTGAGTTATTACATGTTTAATATTACTTGCAATTATATTGTTTATTTACTGCGCGCACTTATATGAATTGTGAATATTGTTAAGCATAACTAAAAGTGTATTGAAGTTTAGTTAATCACATAATATCGGGATGCGAGTATGGACTTGGGTAATAACACTAATCGAGCCCCAAGCAGGGCTATGTGAAGGAAGTATCTCTGGCTACGAGGTATGGGTAAGTGCACATAGCAACATGCACGTAGGGTCAAGCTGTGGACCACTTGAAACCATCAGACATCTCTAGGGTCCAGAAACTTGGTTCTAGCACCCTCCCATACTACTTCGGGTGAGACATCAGTCCATACTCTACGGACTGTTTCCGAAAGGGCCAATAGTAACGGGATTTGTTTGGCTAAATCACCTCTGAACTTGGGTCAGGCCCCAACAAGCCAACAACAGTGATCATCCATGCTTTGAAGATGTGAGGGCACTATCTTCTTGGTAGGAAATTCATCTTGATGAGTGATCATAGTAAATTGAGATACTTATTTAAGAAACCAAATATGAATGCCACACAAGCTATATGGTTGGCAATGATCAATGAGTTTGAATTTGAGATCAGGTGCATTAAAGGAAATGAAATTAGGGTTACACATACTCTTAGTATAAGAGTGCAGGTGAATCACATAGCAGTTATGAGTTCTTATGGGATATATTTACAAGATTAGAATTTATAGGAAGGAGAGTAGGATGAAAAGTATAGGGAGCTTTGGAACAAGTTATAGTAGTAGGGTACAAGAGAACAAGATGTGTACTATCATCTCATGAGAGATAGTTTGATTGGATTCAGGGACATGACCTATGTGTCGAGAAATAATTAGGTAAAGAAGGTTATATTGAGGGAACTTTGGGTTAAATTGTATTTAGGTCATCTGGGATATCAAAAGACACTGAAAACGATGAAGAAGTTCTACTATTGGTCGAATTTGAAGAAGGAACTGGCAGAGTTTGTGGCTAGATGTTTGGATTTTCAATAGGTAAAAGTAGAGTGTAAGAATCCAGTTGGTCTACTAGAGTCAATTCTAATTCCAGAGTGGAAATGGGAGGTAATTTCTATGGATTTAATCACTGGTTTTCCACGGACATCTATATAGCATGATTCTACTATGGTTTTGGTTATCAGGTTAAAAAAGGTATCAAACTTCATTCTAGTGAAGTCTATGTATTCAGCTAGTGATATAGCAAAGGTATTCATCAGAGCTATAGTGATATTGCATGGTGTACTGAAGAAGATTGTGTCAGATAGATATGCCATGTTCACTTCCAGGTTCTGGAAAGAGTTATTTGAAAATTTGTGTGCAAAGTTGGCCTTCAACACAACTTATCATCTGCAAACAGATGGATAGAAAGAGATAATCAAGAGGATACTAGAGGATATGTTGAGAATGTATGTTATGTATCAGCAGTGAAAGTGGGAAGAGTATCTTACATTGATTGATTTTGGTTACAACAATGGGTATCAAGAGTCATTAAGAATGAGTCCATTTAAGGCACTGTATGGGTGGAGTTGTAATACTCCTATTAGTTGGAGTGATTAAGTGAACATGGTATTGATAGAGCCTAATATGTTGCAAGACATGGAATAGGAAATGCAAGTTATCAAGAAAAATCTAAAGGGAGTACATGACGAACAAAAGAGTATGCAGATCAGCACAGGGTGTTTAAGGAATTTCAAGTTGGGGAACATGTGTATTTGTGCATCAAGATTAAGAATATTTCCTTGAGGATTGGGTCATTCGAGAAGCTAGCACCTTGGTATTGTGGGTCTTTCAAGATCTTTGAGAGGATTGGATTATTGGCCTACATATTTTCACTGCCTATGATAATGAAATTCCATGATGTTTTCCATGTTTCATTACTTAAAAGGTATGTAAAGGATGTTGATCATGTTATTGATTGGTTTGTATTGTAGGTGGATAGTGAAGAATAATTTCAGCCAAAACCTTAGTGGATTTTCCATAGAAAGATCCTCATGGTCTTGAACCGAGAAATCGAGTAGGTTAAAGTGGAGTGGATGCATTTTGGGCCCGATAAAGCTACATGGGAGATGGTTGATCAAATGCAGGCTATGTGTCCTGTATTGTTTTTCAATTGAGGTAAAGGAGATTTGGTATATGTATATATGTATATATATGTAAATACCACCATGATTTATGCTATAAAGCTCCAATAAGTGGTATGGTTGTTATGTTGTTATGTTTTTATGTTGGTGTCTCTTTTCAGCAGGTTCATCATTGTAAATACTACATCGATCTAACTTATAAAGATCCATGGGAAATATGCTTTTCTTTTTAGTAGTCTTATTGGTTGTAGGAGTCATTTAACATGAATGACGTTTTTTCCATAAGGGGGAGGGGTTTGTAATAACCCCAGTTAAAATTTCATGTAATAAAGTTAATAAAGGAAAAAATAAGACAAAGGTCATGGGACAATTGAATGACTGAAACAACATCCTAGCGAGTGTTCATTTGGTAACTTATAAAGATCCAAGGGAAATATGTTTTGATTTTCAATAGTCTTATTGGTTGCAGGTGTCATTGAATACAGAGGATGTTGCTTCCATAAGGGGAGGGGTTTATAACAACCCCGGGTTAAAGTTTCATGTAATAAAGTTAATAAAGGAAAAAATTAGACAAAGGTCATGAGACACGTATACCAAGTTGAATGATTGGAACAACATCTTAGCGAGTGTTCATTTGGTATATTATGGCTAAAGGGAAATTGGTAAAGGTAATGGAAAAAGCTTTGGAATTCCAAGAGACATTTGATGGCATTTTATTTATGAAATTAAATGAAATTAGGAGAAAATGAAGGTGAAAGGTCAGAGGCTACATGTGAGGAGGAAAATGAAGGAAAATAATAGAAACTGAAGATAATAGTGGCCTAATTGATAAAAAGGCTTTTAAGGATGAATTCAAAACCTTTTGTCATTCATTTTTAGTGTTGTCTCTATATTCTCTCTATTGTCTCATAATCTTGCACACTTAGAACATTCTTGGAGCACTCTATCATTGGAGAAAGGAAAGAAAAGCAAGACAAGAAAACAAGGGGAATAAAAGATCAAGCAAGGAACATTTGGATCAAGCAGTTACAAGAACATTACTTGGATGTATTGAGTTGTATGTATGATTTCCTTTCTTGTTATAGGACTATTTGGGCACATCATTCCCATTATTCAGATCAGTACTTTTAGGGCTCATCAAAACTTAATCAAGTTGCTACATTCCCTAAGAAAGCCATCACACTGAATGCCATCATTCCTGAGAGTTTCCTCGCTTGAGGACATCCTGAAATGACTCCTTGAGGGACCAACACAACCTTGGTCAGGGGTAAATGCGCTGCAGAGCACATAGGCCCATTAAAGCCTACTCTCTAGAGTACCTATGCCAACTTTGACCTGTGCTGGGAAATATTCATTGAAATCTTTATAGCGTTATGGGAATATTCTTTTATTCTAGATCATCCTAGAAGACTCCCACCTCTTATCCTCTCCTATGAGCTCAAATTTGGATAGGGATTGAATCCAATAAGCTCATATCCTCTCATCTCTTCCTCCATGGAAACTAATTCCCAAATTGGAAAGCCATTCAATCCAAATTTATGATAAAACCACCTCCATTTCCCTATAAATTAAGCACTCATCATAGTCGATCAAGGGCTGAACTTTGAGAATTTGTAAGGAGTTATTGTTGGTTTGACGTTTGAGATCATAAGCAAGTACTAGGAATCTTCTAGAAAGGTCTAGAATGGAGGAATATTCCAAAAACCCTATGAAGATTTCACTCAATCTCACCTAGCGCAAGTCAAAGTGGGCCTAGGTGCTCTGCAGAGGAGTTATCCCTGACCAAGGCTGCACTAGTCCCTCAAGGAGTCATTTCAAGATGTCTCCAGGCTAGGAAACTCTCACAAATGATGGAATTCAATGTGATGACTTGTCTAGGACATGCAACAATTTAATTAGGGTTTGATGATCCCTAATATTATTAATCTAAATGTTGGGAGTGATGTGCTCAAATAGACCTGTGACAGCTACCACCTAAAGCATGAAGTCAAAAATGATAATGTCAAGTGATATGCTTTACGATGTGATGAGGAGCAACTGAAATGAATGGTGTTCTGCATCAATTACAATACATAATATCATGATATTTTGGATTTTTCATGAATCGTTGAGGGAAGGCATACCCATTCTCAGCATATAAACTTTTCATTACATGTACATAAATCAGAGAGTTATCTATAGACATAGACCCATGACAAGATGACCATCTATGTAAAGCCATCGTATAGATGATTTATTACTCTCTTGAAATCACAGCTCGGATGGATGAAACTAGATTTGGGGTCTTCTATCTTGTTCAATCGTTCACTCAAGTACGAGTCTAACCATGTGAATATATGATTTGAAGTCAAACATGGGAAGAATCTGTTTGATTACCAACCAATGATGTAAGCCATTAATAGATGCAAGAGAAATCATCGATAATGATAATTATTCTAAAGGTACTGTAGTACATTTTGCATGGTGCGAATACATGTTTGATGTCAAACACCATACAAAGTCTTTTAGTCGAAGGCTAGTGATATCAACCTATTGTCAAAAGTGAGAAACTTTCCATTGAGGTATGCAAGTGCAAGGTACTGAATGGGTGTTTCTAAGTCAACTTCCTGGATAATGTGCTGATGTCGACAAGAAGTGACTCGTCATAGGAGGGCCTTGATCTATCCCACATCAACGACACAAAACGAGTGTAATGATTTTTGGAGGTAGCATGTGACTAGCGACACAAGGTTCAGGAATGGAAGTCATGAAAATGAGGGTTTCTGAGTATTGCAAAGGATGAATTTAACTGAGTGACTTCTCTTGAACATGTCAGCGACACTGAATGAATTAGCAACATTGACCCAAAAGCAAAGTAATGTATGGTATGATATACCATAGGTATGATAACCATCAAGCAGATAACCCAACCCAAGTAGTCACAGAGATGAAGTGAAAGTGTCATGTTCAAGAGCGACCTACTACCATAAAGTGGCTTACCCCTTTTCCCATTTTCCCCAGTCGTTGCTGACTAGTGCTTCTTTATTTTTTATCAAGCTTGAGGAGGATAACATATGCTTGTTGTATAATTCCACCCTTTGGGTGAATCCATCTCTATGTGATGTTTTTATGAAGGTGAAACTCGACCTTGTCATGATGGACAAGTTTGTCGGTATTTGATGTTTTAACGAGTTTAATGATAATGATAACTCGGTCCTTTTCATGTTTAGAGAATTTGGAAAGGGACAAAAGGAAAACTCCACAAGTTCCTTTTTGTAAATTTGTCTCTCAAGTCTTAAAAAGCATAGCATAATACAAGAGAGAACCTATTGACCATGTTCGATCAACGTATTCCTTTTTCTTAAGTAATCTATGTCAGTCCAAAAAACGGTTAAACTTATACTGAGTAGATGTCATTTCCAATCCGTTTACGAGCTGGAAAGGACAAGGACCCGACAAAATTTCTCATGTTTAAAGAGTCGGAAAAGAGATTGAAAGCAAATCCCTTGTTTTTTATTTTATTTTAACGAGTAAAAAAAGGAAAATACTCAGTGACATTTTCATGTTTCAAGAGTTTGAAAAGATATTAACGAGGACTCCACTTAGAGGAACGAGGGGTGTCTAGGATAGAAACTGGTTCCAGTGATGCTGGAACTTCTCAAAACATGTTGATTTATGTGAAGAGGCTGGCTAATAAGACCACTCATTGCAATTTTTCCTCAAAAAGTGTAAAACAACCAACTGAAAGCGTATGATCATCCAAGCAGATAGTGGCGATGGAAGGAAAAAAACCAAGGGTCATCTGACGAAAGAGGCTAATAGAATGGAAATCACGAGGGTTAAAATAGAGATGGGTTTATTTTTACAAGCTTGAACCATAGGGAACTATGCTTGGATTCAGTTTCATGTTTACACAAGCTTGAAATGAAAAACTATGCTTGGATTCAGTTTCATTTTTACACAAGCTTGAAATGAAAAACTATGGTTGAGATTGGTTTACATGCCCCCTGCATAATGACTTGATTCAACGTGCATGCCCCCCAAGCTTCATTACATTCACCTAAGTAGACTACTCATGGCTATCAGGTGGATGGAATGAAGGTTCATTTTCGAGATCAAGTGAAAGACTCGACTGGGATTTTACGAGATCTCATCAAATATCGAATTGGAACTTATCTCCAGGGGACCTTGTTTCATTTTTTAATGAGCTTGACACAAGACAAGGAACTCTGCTTAGATTCCTTATTTCATTTTTTAACAAGCTTGACACAGGACAATGAATTATTCTCTAGGACCTATTCCATTTTTTAATGAGGTTAACACAGTAAAAGAACTATCATCATACCCTTTGTTTCATTTCCTAATGAGGTTGACACAAGACGAGGAATTATCCTCATATTCCTTGTTTCATTTTTTAATGAGCTTGACACAAGACAAGGAACTATGCTCATGGGACCTGTTTCATTATTTAGTGAGGTTGAGACAGTAAAAGAACTACCCTCATATTCCTTGTTTCATTTTTTAATAAGCTTGACACAAGACAAGGAACTATGCTCATATTCACCACTATATCCTGCTCTGAAAGACCACTTTCATTTCGGATTCCAACTCTATGACATATGTTCACGTCAATTTTTGGGGGGAAAAATAATCAAAATCGATTGCCATTCTACAGGAATTTTATTTGGAATTCATCGAATCCTAATAAAAGAAATCTCTAGTTTTTTCCGAGCTTCTTTGTGACCTTCCCTCGAATTCCATTGATTCAACATCATAACCATCAATTCTGGATGAGTCTCTGTTCTTGATTTTGTCATCTGATCTGTGGTATCGAGATAAACTGATTTATCTCCAGACCCAAACTTTCTGGCCCGATACTTCTCACTCGCAATAGCGACATATCCGATACCAAGAAAAATATTATCTGATCATTGGCGACACTCTTTACCGTCATGGTATTGATACGATTTTACGGAGGTGCCTTACACATGAGGAAGCTGAGAAAGTTTATATGATTTCCATTCAGGTGCTTATGGTGGACACTTATCTGGTTATTCTATCACACAGAGGATTCTCCGTGATGGTTACTTCTGACCTACCATATTCAAATATGGCATTATTGCTTTCAGAAGCTATCATGCATGCCAGATCTATGACTGTAAAGAAAGATTACCACCTACACCATTGCATCCTATCATTGCTATTGGACCATTTTCCAAATGGGGCATTGACTTCATGACATGTAACCCTCACTCGGCTAGGGCACATGGGTACATTATAGTCGCCGTTGACTATTTCACAAGATGGGCTGAGGTGATGCCTACATTAAACAATAGCGGCGAGACGGCTACACTTTTCATTTTCAACCATGTGGTTGCTCAGTTTGGTGTACCACAGGCTATAGTTAAAGATCATGGGTCACATTTTAGCAATCACATGATAACTGAGTTAACTTCCAAGTTAGGAATTTCACATGATAGTTCTACTCCTTATTATCCGTAAGCTAATGAACAAGTTTAGGCCATCAACAAAGTCCTTAAGTGAATGCTTCAAAGAATGATTGGGGTTCATAAACGAAAATGGCATTTAATCCTGTACTTTGCTTTGTGAGCATACGGAACCTCGGTAAGGAATGCAATTGGATTCACACCCTTTCAAGTGGTGTATGGTCTCGAGGCAATCTTGCCAATACAATGTGAAATTTCATCTCTTAAACTCGCAATTGACTTGTTACTCGACACTTCTGATGAACAAGCACGTTTATTAGAAATCATCCATCTGGATGAAACCCGTCGTGAATTTGGATTAGCTAGAGAAGCACATAAGAAATGAATCAAGGCAGAATATGACTGAAATGTCAAGCCTCACATTTTCTCAGAAGGAGACCTAGTCTTGCTTTATGATTAGGAAGCTGATAAAGTAGGAGTAGGAAAATTTGAACCACTAGGGATGGGCCCTTACATTGTCAAACGTGTTCTGGCAAAAGGAGCCTACGAGTTGGTGGATTATGATGGAATTCCATTGTCGCAACCTCGAAACAGGTTGTATCTCAAACATTACTATGCTTAATTGAGTGTAGTAAAATCACTGGATATATGCTTTAATTGCATGTGTGTGTGTCAGGGTGTCTTTTAGAGTTTTTATGTGGTTAAGTAATCTGCTTCGCACTTTTTTGTAGATGTCGAAATCTTTGGAACCATTTGTTGGTTACGCCGATCGTGCTAGTCATAGTATGCAAAACCTCTCTTCTAGAGCATGGGCCATTATTGCTCCAAGTGGTGAGTTAGTGAGTTTCCATAGGATTTGTATCGGTCGTTCTATGAACGATATCATTGAGTATAGCACATTGATCAAACTTTTGTCTAATGCCATTTCACTTGGCTTTCACCGAATCATCGTTAGGCTAGACTCACACTCGTCGTACTACAACTTACAAGTGTTTATACCAACCGAAACCCAACTATTCTTATGTTCCTTAGAATTCATCTTTTGGAAAGATATTTTGAGTACATTCAATATCAACATATTTCCAAAAATGTTAACACATTAATTGATTCATTATCGAACTATGTGTTAAACAGACATTTGCAACACATGTAAAAGTAATTTTTCAATTCACATCATTAGTTGAATAGGGTTGCACATAACCATATATAAAAAATATAAAAGTAAAAATAGATAGATGTTTTAGATTTTTTACAAAATTTGTGTCCAAGACATGTTTTTTCATCTAACCTAAAAACTCAAAATGCATACAAAAATCATCCTAAGTAGACCTAGTGATGCTCATGATAACAAGTAATAATCTGAGCTCTCATGCGCAATAGCCTCATCCAATGGCTAGGAACACCAATAGTGTGGTGTTGTAGCCTCATATGTAACTCCTCAATATGGATATCTAGAATACCAAGAGCTAACCCCTCTACATGATCCTGCAACTTGTTACACTAAAAAATGTCACCTTGACTACTTACAGTTAGTATGGCTCAAATCAACAGTCATGCTACCCTCTTAGGCAAGTCTCATGCCTCTGTTATCCATCTCAAACTCAAAGAAGAGAGAAAGTCTTGTAAAAAATATGTTTATCTCTGGGGTCGCAGGTTCTCTCTAGCCTTACCCGCGGGGACGCTGACCATGTTCACAAAATCTGCGTCCATGGACGCTCTGTATGTTAAGGGACAGGTGCGTCCCTCTGTAAAAGGCAAAATGCGCGAGTTTTATCTTGAAAAAGTTACTTGTGGTTACTTCTAGAACATTCTAGAGGTCGGTTTGATGAAATGGATGCGCCTCCAGTTGGTTCATGTATCTCTATTAAGGGGGAACTTATCCCATCAATAAGGGAGCTATCCCACCCATAGAGGGGGATGATCCCATTGATAGTGGACCTGAATAACCTCTTTACAGCACTATAAATAAAGGCATTGAGCCAGAAGGAGAGGAGGTTGGAGCTATACATTTTCTTTGGGTAAATGCTGCAGGATTTAGGTCTTCCATTAGAGCCTTTGTGAGGAGAGATTGTCTTCACTTGATTCTACTTGGGAGAGGGTGAGCTTTGTCAAAGTAGAGGAAAACCCTTGATGGACCCTGGGAGGAACTTGCACAACACCAAGGCCAGGTTGTAAGAGTTTCTTTGTTTCGTTATTAATACAAACTGGTTTATTTTTCTCAATAGCTTGTGTTAATGAGTTATTTCATGTGTTCCTTGGTCTGCATGTTGAATATATGTTTTATTATATGAAATGCAAGTGCTTGGTAATTGTTTGATTGTTTGTGGTTGCAGGAATTGACTTGAAGGAGGAGCTCATCCGGATCGTCAAGAACGGACTTCAACAACAGCGTTTTGGAATAAGGTAAGCCTAAACACTTGTAGTTTTCATGTTGTAAAAGGTGTATTTAGAGAAAGATCACTCCATTTTGTCTTGTTTGTCATTAGAATGTCTTAGACTTCTAGGAAGGTCAGTCGTGTCCGCACCCTTGACAGATTCCGTGTGACAAATTGGCGACTCCGCTGGGGAATCCATTAATGAGAGAGTCTTTTCCTTTATATGAACTTTGCTTTGAGAAAATCATTTTTATTTTCTGGTTTTTGACTGTGAGAATTAGTATTTGGGTGGCTTAGCTTTAGATTTAGTTAGATTTGGTTTTTCTTCATTTTTCCAGAAGGACGCACTCTCTTAGTACTGCACAGTGCGTCTTTGGACGCGCTGTTGCCGTCTGCACAGAGCGGGGCCGCACCTGTGACAACGGGTTGCCTGCGTCTTCCTGTAAAACTTAAGAAAATTCCATTTTTGCTTTAAATTGCTTTTAGATTTTGTTTTTCCTTAGTGTTTTCTGCCCAGATCCTTTAGTACCCTGTCAAGAATTTTCACCTGAACTTGTTTTGTGAGCTTTGAGTGTTTTAGTGGTTTTCAACGAAGTTTAGACCTAGGGTTTGATTTTTGGAAAGGCTTTGTAGTGACTTTGATAGTAGAAAGTTGTCCAGCCTTAGATCTCTCTGGTTAGTCAACCTTCTTAGAAGTCGGGCCTGTCGTAAAGTCTCCTTTTGTGAGCAACTTGCCATTTGAGTTGTTTTGGGTCAAATTTCGAATTACTTGTTTATAAAGTATTGATTTCCATTTTACAAAAAGAACAAAAAGATTAGAGTTTTGTTTTGGCTAGTTTTTGATTCTGCAATAAGCTAGTCCTTGATTTGATTGTGATCAAGTAAAACACCTTAGAAATAATCATTGTTAGTTTTGGCCTCGTTAAGATTGCTTAGAGTAAATTTGCTTTTAGTTTGCTTATGAGTGCATTTTCATAGATTTTAAGAGTTGTTAAGATTGATTTTTGGTTATATTAGATTTACTTGCTTTATTAAAAGAAAAATACAAAAACATCTTCTTAAAAAGTCTTGTTTCAAGTAGCTTTTTGTTTTCAAAAGAAGAAAAGAGTTTTTTTCGTGCATGTAAAGAGAAGTTATGTTTTTATGCTTGGAAAAGAAAAACGAATTGTTTCTTTGATTGTCTTCAATTAAGAAGTTGCTTTTATAAAGATTGCATTCTCTCAACTTTTTAGTTAAGCAATTCATCGAAAAAGTAAAGTAGTGGATAAATCATTCTAGGTGCATTTTGTAGTGGTTTCGAGTCGAGTCAACACACCACTAGTTTCACTTCCATCACCTTTTGACTTAAGAAACAACCTTAAAAGTAACGCTTAAATTAAAATCAATCTAGTAATCTTTATTTTTCTAGGGCTCTGAAGCACCAACATAGCTTAGGCTAGGGTCTTGGAGTAGGTGAGTACTTAACTCTCCAAGACTACAAAACCAAACAGATAGTCTATCTTGAGTAGAACAAATCCAATTGTTTCAGTTACATTCTGGGAAAGCTCCTCTTAAAGGAGAAACACGAGCTCGTGTCCGAACCAGTGAGGGGATCATTCCTCCCTCGTTGGGAACGACGCCAGGCAGTACGTATTACAAACGGTAAACCTCGGATTAACCATTGTCGAGGAGCCAGGGGTCACTTATCGGTAAACCTTGGATTGTTGTCAAGGAGCCGGTAAGGGGATTGGAGCTTGCTACTCTGCCCTTGCGTGCTGTCGGAGTTTAGACTGTTCCCCCAGGTGTAATTGTTGTGATTGGTAACCTTAGTGGCCATAATATCTAGGATTCTACCCAAGGTGACGGTGGAGGGAAGGTCCCACTGTACCTGGAGCAGACGTCGGTTATACTCACTTGGATTTTCTGGGGGGTTCGCTTCACTTCGAGACGGTTAAAGTGGAGGAACTTGGTCCAGTCTATTCATTAAGCAGGTTGCCGGGGTAACTGTTCCACCCACTATTTCTGTACTGAATCCTGCGAGGTTGGGCCTAATCACCAACTAGCGTTTTTGGTCCGGAAGACTACTGTTTGTGTGTGGTTTGACGCTCTAGATTATTTAGGCGTGTGCTTCAAATTTGATTGGTTCTTTAGAAGACTTTAGGTGGTTTGATTTGAAATTTTTTACTTTGTTTTCGTGTGTTGTAGTTAAAATCTTTAATTGTGGCGGAATTACCGAGAAGGTCCCGTCGAATTGCGGGCCAGTCTCCTGAAGTTGTTTCTGTGGCCGAATTGTTGAGAAGATCCCGTAGACTTAGGGGATCCCCTCCTCGAGACGACCCAGGTAATTTAGAAGGGTTAAAGGTCCTTGTAACTCCTCCTAGTGGCAGTAGAGTAGGATCACCTGAAGAAGGAGAATCTTCCTTGGTAGTCCATCCAGATTACCAAAGTTTAGAAACAGGTTACAATCCCGAAGCTGTTACAGTTTCCGAGCTTGCTGGTAGTTTTTCATCTGCCAGTGAAACAGGCGAAGAACCTGAAATTTCAGAACCTGTTACTCCAACTCCTAGTGTTCCTGATTCACCAAGAATAGAAAGAATTATCACCGAAAATCTTCCTGTTGGATTAATTGCTATAGAAGAACTTGTTCCAGAGGAAGAAATAGGCGTTTCTGATTCTGAAGATCTAATTACCCTTGATCTAAGGGAGCGTGAATCCATCTTTTACAGTCCTCCTAGAAGTGAATCTTGGTACCTTGCATTAACCAATTTTTTAGACAACTCAGTAGGTTTTTCTACACCTCGTACTCCGGTTCCACCTAGAGGAATTCATTCTCCTGTAAATATGTCTGGTCAGTCATCTGTGTTTTCACAAAGTCCTGAATCATTTTTACATGGCGGTCCTTCTGTTCCTACTGGGTATCAATCACTTTCTGGTACCTTTGCGGGAGCATCTCCTCAACCCATTGATCATGGGTTATTAGTTGGAAACAGTGGTAATGTACCATTGAGTATAGGTGAAGTTTATATGATGTCAGGTTCAACTCCCATTAACCAACCTCAAGGTGGCCAATTACCGCCTGGGGGGCAACCTTCGTTAATGCCTGGGGGGCAACCTCAAGGTACTTCATTTGTGACTGGGGGGCAACCTCAAGGGTATCAACCCCAAGGGTATCAACCCCAGCCTCAATATGTACCCCAAAGTCAACCTCAGTATCAGTATCAACCTCAAGGATGGCAACCTCAAGGATGGCAACCCCAAGGGTATCAACCCCAAGGGTATCAACCTCAAGGATACCAACCTCAAGGTCAAGGTCAACCCCAGTATTCGTATTTACCTCAAGGTTATCAACCTACGGGTCAATACCCTGGTCAAGGTTATCAACCACCTCAAGGGCAATCATATGGGACTGCACCTTACAGTTATCAACCCTATCCTCAATACGGCTATGGATCTCAGTATCCTCAACCTGTTACGAGTCAATACCCTGGAATGTTAACATGGGATCCGTCACAGGGTCAACAGATGTCGCAACCAAGTATACAGTCGGTACCTCAAGCAGGACAACCTGCAGTTCCTGGTCCACCCCAGCAACCGCAACCTGTCCAGTCAAGTGTTCAGACCCCTGTAACTTCTGTAGTTACTCAGCCGCCAATTGCACCTGGTACTCCACCTCACACGGCTGCAGCAACTACCGCTTCATCTACCATGCTTACTTCTGGAGTATCGGCAGCTCCGGTTTCTACTGTCCCTGTAACCACTCCTCAGACATCTGTACCGTTGTCTGGACCCACGGTTCAAACCACAGTCCAGATGCCTGCAGGCCAACCTGGTACAAGTACGGTTGTTACTACTCAACCTCAATTTGTTCAACCTCCGTACCAGGGACAGTATCAACCTGGGCAAGCTGCCCAACAACCGGTTTACCAGTATCAACCGTATCCTGGGTACACTTATCAACCACCTCAGCAACCCCAGTACGGTCCGGTTAATCCTGGTTTTCCAGGAGGATATAATATCCCAAATGCGACTCCTGTTCCTAGTTATCCTGGATATCCTCCTCCTGGGGCTGGTATTGTGACTCAGAGTTTTAGAGATCCTAACCGGCAGTTACCGTTTATTGCGACTTTAGATTTACCCGACTTGACGCGCCTAACGAACGATCCAATTCAATATCTTCCGTTCTGGCCGCCAATGCCAAATAAGTTGCCCAGCGATATACCCAAGTTCGAAGGTAAGTCTGGAGAGGATCCGTCTAATCACGTGATGACTTACCACCTCTGGTGTGCATCAAATTCCATCTCAGATGATTCCATCCGCTTACGTCTTTTCCAGCGTACACTCATTGGTCTCGCAGCCAAGTGGTACATTGAGTTACCACGGGCCTCTTTTTACAACTTTAGCCAGTTAGCTACCTCGTTCTTAACTCATTTTCAGTTACCAGTCAGATACGATAATGGTACAGAATTATTAACTTCGCTAAAACAATCGACATCCACGTACATTTCTGATCACATCCATGAGTGGAGACGTCGAAGGAGATTAGTGAAAGTTTTTATCCCGGACCAAATCTTAGCTGAATGGTTTGTCAAATCATTATTACCAAGAATTACTGAAGATGTAGCTAAGGCCGGAGTAGTTACTGAGGAGCAAGTCATTGCTCAGGCACAATACCTTGACTTAGTTTACACTCAGTCGGGTACGTTACACGAGAAAATTCCGGATCTTCCAAAGTCAAACCAAATCGCTGCTGCTCCTTCGGGATCTCATGCCGCTGATGGTATGATCGGTATCGTGACTACGAAGAGTAAGAAGAAGTCTTCCAAGGCCTCCAATACTCCAATTATCACTTTGCCTGATTCTCCGACAGGAGAGTCTTCTCCTCCTGAACTTACCGCCGACATTCACGCTGTAGAGTCATCTACGGCCAAATCAAAAAACGGTGGAAAGAAGAAAGGAAAGAAGAAGGCTAAAGCAGACAAGGCTCCAAAGGAGAAAACGGAAAAGTCGGAAACCAATGACGAAAAGCGCAAACCTCGATATCCTTGTCTTATTTGTGAAGAAGATCATTTTACGAGAGACTGCCCTCATCGGGCCGAGGTAGTGAAAATAGTCAAAGGTTCTCCCACTCCTGCTGTGTTAAAAAATCCATTTCCAGAGCAGGAGAATAAGATGATAGGTTCTTCTTCGAATGCCAGTGAAGAACCCATTTTGATGATGTCTCATGTCAGGATTGCGACTCGATCGCAAGATTATGGTAGTAAGGCTCCTGTTGATGGTAAGGAAGCAGAATCTTCTCACTCTAACCCATCAACCTCAGCTCCTGGTTCCGATCCACTACAGATCGAAAAACCTAACCCAGACTTAGTGATTAAGCCGCCCGCCAAGGGTGTACTTCGAAGGTCTGCTTTCAATCCACATGCGAGAGCAGCCCAGAATTACAACATTGTTGAAGACTTAGCTGTTTCACCTTCAGCAATGTCGGCACTCGAAGTGCTGCAATCATGTCCAGCGCAACGAAAATTGCTTTTGTCGGCTATTGGAGCTGTCGATGTTCAGGACCCGAACCTAATGATCTTTGATCTAGAAAGTAGTACACCGCGTCTCCCCCATCAAATGGCTTTCCAAATTCCAGTGATAGTCAAAAACAGGCCTATTCATCGGACTGTGATTGATGAGGGAGCTTCTACGTGTATTATGTCGATTCAATGTTGGAGATCGCTTGGTTCTCCTTCGTTGAACCAATCCCCCACCATCCTTAAGGCCTTTGATGGCCGTGGGTTCCGTCCGTTTGGTATTCTACAAGAATTGCCTATAGGGGTCGAAGGTAAAACCGTTAGTCTGGATGTGGAAGTGGTTGATGCCCCTCTAGACTACAACCTTCTTTTGGGTCGAAGTTGGTCATATGCTATGACAGCGGTCGTTTCATCGGTCTTCAGAGTCATTAAGTTTCCACATAACGGTAAGATCGTGACTATTGATCAGCTGACATACTTTTCATCCGACCCAACCTCTTTAGAAACTATCCAGCATGTTGGTAAAACGACAATCCCTTATAGGGACATTGGTGTAGGTTTAGTTAAGGATTCCGGTTTACTGGGAACTTTTCCTCTCCCTCCACTCAATGCAGACCCTTCGTTCGCAACAATTCATATGATCACGTCAGAAAACATTATTTATGATGATCCTTGGTATGTTCCCTCTGACTCTGAGCTAGACTCACTCGGTGATGTTATGCCGTTGAGTCCGTATGAGATTGCTTATGAAGCTCTTATGTCTTTTACCGACTTTCATTCAACCGACCAAATGAATGTGGTCAGTGAAGAGTCACTTTTCACCTCACCCTTAGAACGGATAACGTTTCCCGAAGAAGTGTCATCTGACGAACAACTTCGCGAAATCCTAAGTGTAGATGATCTACCATGGGAAGATCTCCATCACAGATCTTCGTTTTTACCTAAGGATGATGCATTTGAAAATGATTTTTCATCTATCTTTACCGCTGAATATGTCAAAGACGCTCAGGATCCAACGAAACATTCTGATTCAGAGCTGAATTTAGGGAATATTTCTCGTACTATTCCCATTGATATTTCAGTGAAGCCCGGAATCGAGGAGAACATTCATATAGGTGCCGCATGTACTGAAGAAGAAATCCAAACTTACAAGGCCCTATTCCAAGAATTCCGCGACGTGTTTGCCTGGTCTTACGAGGAAATGCCGGGAATTGATCCTGCCATTGTTGTTCATGAAATCAAAACCTACCCGGATGCTAAACCCATTCGGCAACGGTTGCGTCAGATTCACCCTCGAAAAGCGGCTGCGATTAAAGCAGAAGTCGAAAAGCTGTTGAAAGCAGGTTTCATTTATCCGATCCCGTTAACGGATTGGGTATCGAATATTGTTCCCGTCAATAAAAAACAAGGAACAATAAGAATCTGTATCGACTATAGGGATATCAATCGAGCTTGTCCAAAAGACAACTATCCTACGCCTTATATCGATCAAATTATTGATGATTGTGCCGGAAGTGAGATGTTTTCCTTCATGGATGGTTTCTCAGGCTATAATCAAATCAATATTCTACCTGCCGATCAACCAAAAACGGCATTCATTTGTCCATGGGGGACATTTGCTTATTGCAAATTACCTTTTGGACTTAAGAATGCCGGGGCCACTTTTCAACGGGCAATGTCTTATGCATTTCATGACATCAAGCACATTGTGCAACCCTATCTCGATGATTTGCCTGCTCATTCTTTACAACGAGCTGATCACCTTGTCCACCTACGAGCAATCTTTATGAGGTGTAGGCATTATCGAATTCGGTTGAATCCCCACAAGTGTGTTTTCTGTATAGAAACAGGTCGATTGCTGGGATTTGTTGTTTCAAAAGCCGGCATTCGCGTCGATCCCTCGAAAGTCGAGGCTATCATCAAATTGCCTCCTCCTTCGAGTTTGCGCCAACTCCAAAGTTTGCAAGGGAAAGCGAACTTTTTACGCCGATTCATCCCAAACTACGCCGAGGTCACTAAAGGTTTTACACGGTTGTTGAAACAGAACGCACAATTCTTTTGGGACGAGATTGCCCAACAATCTTTTGATGCACTGAAACACGCGTTGACCCATGCACCGTTATTGCATCCTCCCAACTACAACCAGGACTACTTCTTATACCTCGCAGCTTCGCATTCCACCATTGGAATGGTGTTAGTTCAAGAAGATGAATTCAAAGCAGAGCATGTGATATATTATCTTAGTAGAACCTTAAATCCCACTGAGTTAAAATATTCGCATGTGGAGAAATTGGCCCTGGCAGCCGTTCAAGCTGTCCAGCGTTTTCGTCACTACATTCTTCTCCGCAAGACTACAGTTATTTCGGATTGCAACCCTATGATTTATATTTTGACAAAACAACTGCTAGGGGGCAAGTACTCTAAATGGATTGTTATCCTGCAAGAGTTCGACTTGGAGTTCGAGAAGTCCAAGTCTAAGAAATCTTTAGTTTTTGCGGAATTGATGTGTGATTTCCCGAGTGCTGACACAGAGACTGTGGCAGAGGAGTCCATTGCGGACGAATCTTTGTTTCTTATTAGCACTTTAGATCCGTGGTATGGGGATATAATCATCTATCTCCAAACCCAAACCTTTCGGCCTGAAGCTTCCAAGGAAGACCGTCGAAAAATTCGGTTTCGATCCCAGCAATACAGAATTATTGGAGATACACTTTATCGCCGGGGGGCAGACTTAGTTTTTCGACGTTGTTTAACTCACGAAGAGGCTGAGAGAGTTTTGAATGATTGTCACTCTGGAGCATGTGGCGGTCATATGTCTGGGTATGCCACAGCTCAGAAGGTGTTGCGCGCTGGCTATTTCTGGCCGTCTATGTTTAAAGATTGTATCCTTGCTGTCAGAACATGCCACAACTGTCAAGTGTTTGATCGAAAGATGCGCGCTCCACCTGCTCCTCTCCACCCTATAATTGCCGCTGGTCCATTCGCCAAATGGGGCATTGACTTTATTACTTGTAACCCTCACTCGGCCGGGGGCATGCGTATATCATCCTCGCGGTTGATTATTTTACAAAATGGGCCGAGGCGATGCCTACATTCGACGCAAGCGGCAAGACAGCTGCAGTTTTCGTATTCAATCATATCATAACTAGGTTTGGTGTCCCACAAGCAATCATTACTGACCATGGGAGCCATTTTCGAAACGTCATGATGACTGAGCTTACAAGCCAGCTTGGTTTGCGCCACGATAGCTCTACTCCTTATTATCCGCAAGCCAACGGTTTGGTTGAGTCAATCAACAAAGTTCTAGTCATCATGATTCGACGGATCATTGGTATCCATCGAACGAATTGGCATAACATGTTATTTTCGGCGCTATGGGCATATCGAACTTCAGTGAAAAATTCAACAGGTTTCACCCCTTTCCAGCTAGTTTATGGCTTAGAAGCTGTGTTACCTATTGAATGCGAAATCCCATCACTTCAAATGGCTGTCGAATTACTTCCAGCTACTTCCGAAGAGGAGAAACGGTTATTATACTTGGCTAAATTAGATGAGACTCGACGTGACGCTACTTTAGCTATCGAGACTCACGCGAAACGAATGAAAGCTCAGTACGATAAAAATGTAACCCCTCGAAGTTTTTCGGAAGGAGACCTAGTACTATTATATGATCAAGCTAACGATAAGCTAGGTGCCGGAAAATTCGTTCCCATGTGGCATGGGCCCTACATTGTAAAGCGAAAGCTAGCAAAAGGGGCTTATGAGTTAGTTGATTTTGATGGGGACTCTTTGGGTAAACCCAGAAATGGACTTTACCTAAAGAGGTATTATGCTTAAAATGATGGGTATGGAGAAATTTTTAGATAGGTTAGATTTTCTTTCTAGCTAGCAAGTGTGTTAGTTTAGTCAGTGTGCTTAGCTTAGCAAGTGTGGTTTTTCGTCATTATTCTGGCTTATCTTGGTTTTACTCTTGATATTGTAGATGTCGACGCCTCTCCAAACATACATTGGATTTGCTGATGGTGCTTGTCGTAATACACGGAATATCTCTTCCGCAGCTTGGGTTATCTATTCGCCCTCTGACGAGTTAGTTTCTATGCATGGGGTAAGCCTCGGTCAAACAACGAATAACATTGCAGAATACAGTGCAGTGGTTGAATTATTATCCGAATCTATTTCATTTGGAATTCGACGTTTGATAGTGAGGTTAGATTCTGAACTTGTTGTATTACAGCTTAATAGAGTTTATGCCATTAGAAATCCTGTGTTATTAAGGTTGTTTTTGAGAGTGCGTCTCTTGGAACGTGAATTTGATTACATTGAATATCAACATATTCCAAGGTCTTTGAATACATTAGCAGATGCAATTGCTTCTCGAATGTTGGACAGACATTTACAATAATCATGCAAGTAAATTTAAAAACATTTCATCACATATGTTAAACAAGATAAGCCGGTAATAGTGATATATATAGATAGAAGTGTGTCAAAAAATATATACATCGTCTTCGATCATAGGTTTAAAACACCTTATGATCGGCAAAATGATAGTACAAAAAGTCAAAAATGTCACATGTGACTACAAAAGTGACTAGTCAATCACTGGTGGTGCTCTCTGTACGACACCACTGCGCGGGCTACCTTACGCAAAAATCTCCTAAACGGTCCAGGGACCGCGACTACGAAGCGCTGAAGCCTGATAGGAATGTCGTCCATAGTAGTCTCAGGTATATCTGCCGTGAGACGCTCTAGATCATGCTCCAACTCAGCTAGTACTTCTGCTGTCGCATCCTGTGGGGCCGGTACCGGTGCAGCTGGATGTAGTCTATCATAAGGCCGGAGGTTGGCTGGACGCTGTGGACCAACATCTGCATTTTGAAAGATTTACTATTAGTTTTGAGACGATATATATAAAAAATACAAAAAATACATAACTAGAAAACTTGTGAAAATAAAAAGTACCTCTGTCGTCCCATTGTTCTCCCTGTGGAAGAACCATGTCCGGATCACCTCTGAAATCCATTCCGGCATACGGAAAGTCCTGTATCACAAAAAGCTGGCCCTCTAACCAGTCAAAATAACTATCTGAGAATCGAACTACTGTCGCACCCTCGTCAGGATGCCGGGCCATCACCGCAACCCATCGTATCAGCTTTGGCTGCTGGGGACCCAAGATATCAACAGTGAGTTGCTGAGGGATCAGCATTGGAATTCTCTCCAAGGCAAAGCTCACGACTATAGGCCCATATCCAAAAGTCTTTAGTCGTCCGTTCTTTGCCTTGGTCAGTTGGCTCTTCATATGAGCCGACACAGCTTCACACCAGTTGAAAATGGTGCCTTGGTAACAGTCAATTGCCATCCGCATTTGGGATCCGGAAGCAATGTGTAAAGCGGCCGCGCCGCAAATTCTGGTAACCGTGAACGCTATGACTTTGAGTTCCGGTAGAGTGATGTGTTTTATCTCTATGCCTTTTGAATGGTGAGCCCCAGGTGTGCACCAATTCTCGCGGAGACTATCAAGGGATTGGCCACCCGGCCTAGTCCCCGCAAGACTGAGTTGCTCACCTCTGTTTGGCAAGCCAGTGAGAAAGTATACATCCGAGGGCTCTATCTCGAGCTGGTGCCCTCCTATGTAAAAGCATTGTTCTTGTACGTTCCATCGCTCAACCAGCCATTCCAAGAATCTTACCTGGCCCCTCATGCCCGGTATGGTCCAATATTTGTATAATCCGCATGCTCTTAGGGCATCCAGGGAAGGTTGATGATTTATTGCAGCTTCATCTTCCTCTACATGCTCTCTTTCTCTCCAGTCTAACATGATTAATGCCCTGCATATCAAAAATAGCAATTAGAAATTAATTTGGGAATTTTTGGTGGTTTTTTGAGAGAGTTGGGGTTTTGAAATGCGCGTTTCTCGGAGGACGCACCCCGGCTTTGTAGCACAGGGCGCCCGGACGCAGCTGGCCTGAAGGCGGGCTGCGTCTTCCGACCGTTTTCCCGTATGAGAAAAAGTCGGGGGACGCAGGTCACCCGAAGGGCACCTGCGTCCGCCGAGAGGCGCATTCCAAAACCAAAACCCCCCCAAAAAATGAAACTAAAACCTAAAAATTGATTCTAAACGGATAGAAATGCAGAGTAGGATGTGTAAAATACCTGGATGAGACGGCGTTCGATTCCGACGGTCAGATTTTCCGCAGCGACCACGGGAAGTTTCTTGTCAAAAGCTCCTTTTTCAACCTCAACAGTGAAACGGTAAAAATGACATGGTAAAAGGTCTTTTTATAGGTTTTTTGGATGAATTAGTTCATTTTTTACCATGAAAAGATGTTTTTGAATGTATTTTTGCCTATTTTAAACAGGTATGAGTAATGTGTCGCTTTTGTGCAGGACAAAGGGATTTCGAGGGAAATTGTAATTTTTCACAAACAAAATTTCAGAGTCATCTTTTAAGCCCTTTTCTGACTCCTAAAACATGAAAAGATCGCCGAGTGTTTCTTTTTCACTCGTTAAAACGGAATTAAAAGACGGTCCCCTTTTAGCTCTTTTCTGACCGCAAAATCAGGAAAAGATTGCCGGGTTTTTGTCGTTTCGAACTCGATAAGGAAATAAAACGACGTGTCCTTGATCGCTTTTTACTTTTCAGGTTAACGACACTATTATGAAAGTACTCCTTGGTCGCAAGATCAAGCGGTTCCCCCAGGTATTATTTTATACTTTTTCGGGCTTGAGGGACACAAATATACGAAAAAGTTCAACGTGGAGTCTCCTTTAGTTTTTTCAGACTCTCTAAAATTGAAAAACGCCGAGTTTCTCCTATACTGGGCTCGTTAAACTTTTACAGTAGAGGACCTGTTCAATTACAAACAGGAACGAACCACTCCTTCCTAGGGTTCGAATTTAAACTAGGTTGGACTCGTCCGAAGGATGAGCTTATAATCAAGCATATGTTATCCTCCTCAAGCTTGTTAAAAATAAAGAGGTACTTGCCAGAAATGGTGGGGGAAAAAAGAGAAGAATGAACCTATTTGTCACCTTTTGTCTCAGAAGAAACTTTATTACCGCTCTTGAACACGACACTTTTCATTCACCTGGGTTGGGAAATCTTTTACCTCACAGTTGACCAAATCACTTTGAAAGTCTTTAACCGGGTTCCAGGGGTTAACTTTGAGTTATTCGTCACCAAGCCATCTGTTGTGTCGTTATGTGTTCAAGAGGTCTGCAAGCAAAAACTTTCATCTGCAAAATACTTGTCATCCATTTGACCATCCCTGAGTCAGTCCTTACAGCAACATTTCTTCAACTTGAACAATGATTTCGTGTTGCGGGCTTGCCTGCAACGGGTCGCTTTCTATCGACATCGACACATTATCTAGAAAGATGACTTAGGAATCGACAGTACCTTGAAGTCTGCATGCATCAATGGCAGGTTTCTCGCCTTTGACGTCAGTTTACATCATTGACTTTCGATCAAAGGATTCCGTGAAGTGTTCGACATCAAAACATCTATTCACATTTCACGGGTTGTGCTTGGTACTTTGAGAACCATTGACATTACTGGTGGTTTCTCTCACGCTTGTTAACAGTTTACATCATTGACTGGTAATCAAGTGGTTTCTACCATGTTCGACATCGAATCATTTAATCACATGGCTAGAATCGTACCAATTCGGGAAGTAGAAGTGAAGACCCTGGATCTAGTTTCTACCATCCAGGCTGCGAGGAGTTTTGTATTCATTATCTATGTAGACTAATCATAAACAGATGGCTGCGTCCATACTGTGTCTACAAAAGTCTATAAAAATGATGTACTGCAAGATCATTCCTGTATCAGAATAGTTAGTCCATTAGTTAAAGTTTTGAATCTGAGTATGGGAATGCCTACCTCAGTGATGATATAATCTTATCCATGTATTTTGTGTTGAAAATTGCAGGTTCCAACCAGGCCATCCACAAGGCAATCCTTGAAATGATAAAGCGCTTCACCCTTCCTAGAATTACAAAACCCTATTCTATTCCAGGCTTCGCACTTTAGGGGGCAATCTGTTACACTAAAAAATGTCACCTTGACTACTTACAGTTAGTATGGCTCAAATCAACAGTCATGCTACCCTCTTAGGCAAGTCTCATGCCTCTGTTATCCATCTCAAACTCAAAGAAGAGAGAAAGTCTTGTAAAAAATATGTTTATCTCTGGGGTCGCAGGTTCTCTCTAGCCTTACCTGCGGGGACGCTGACCATGTTCACAAAATCTGCGTCCATGGACGCTCTGTATGTTAAGGGACAGGTGCGTCCCTCTGTAAAAGGCAAAATGCGCGAGTTTTATCTTGAAAAAGTTACTTGTGGTTACTTCTAGAACATTCTAGAGGTCGGTTTGATGAAATGGATGCGCCTCCAGTTGGTTCATGTATCTCTATTAAGGGGGAACTTATCCCATCAATAAGGGAGCTATCCCACCCATAGAGGGGGATGATCCCATTGATAGTGGACCTGAATAACCTCTTTACAGCACTATAAATAAAGGCATTGAGCCAGAAGGAGAGGAGGTTGGAGCTATACATTTTCTTTGGGTAAATGCTGCAGGATTTAGGTCTTCCATTAGAGCCTTTGTGAGGAGAGATTGTCTTCACTTGATTCTACTTGGGAGAGGGTGAGCTTTGTCAAAGTAGAGGAAAACCCTTGATGGACCCTGGGAGGAACTTGCACAACACCAAGGCCAGGTTGTAAGAGTTTCTTTGTTTCGTTATTAATACAAACTGGTTTATTTTTCTCAATAGCTTGTGTTAATGAGTTATTTCATGTGTTCCTTGGTCTGCATGTTGAATATATGTTTTATTATATGAAATGCAAGTGCTTGGTAATTGTTTGATTGTTTGTGGTTGCAGGAATTGACTTGAAGGAGGAGCTCATCCGGATCGTCAAGAACGGACTTCAACAACAGCGTTTTGGAATAAGGTAAGCCTAAACACTTGTAGTTTTCATGTTGTAAAAGGTGTATTTAGAGAAAGATCACTCCATTTTGTCTTGTTTGTCATTAGAACGTCTTAGACTTCTAGGAAGGTCAGTCGTGTCCGCACCCTTGACAGATTCCGTGTGACACAACTCTGCTAGTGTCTCGGTCAAATCCAAATCCTAGATAACTGCTCTCCCAACCTTTCTCCACGTTGGTCCACCTACCTCTTGTTGATGTCCCATAGGTCGAACAGTACCAACATTTGTATGCATGATAACGATTTTAGTTTAGTATTGGAAACATAAAAAACACAAAAACATGTAGAAACTTAAAAATAAAAAACATTTGGTCAATTTGTTTTTTACCTATAGCACCCCATTGAGCGCCACTACTAAACTCAAATCTGGATCTCCAAGAAAATCCATCCCATTGTATGGATGCTCCTCGATGAAAATGTGTTGTCGATCGAGCCAACTAAAGAATATAGTAGAAAATGTGATTGATGACTGACCAGCATGTCTAGCCATCAATTCAACCGATCTTTGCATCTGTGGATCTCTAGGATCAGCTACACCTAGTGTTACATGTTGAGGTTGCATCAATGGAATTCTCTCTAAGGTAAAAGCGATTAAGAGCGATCCATAACTAAAATTCTTCATCTTATGGCTCTTTACCTTTGTTAGTTTCTCTTTCAGTGAAGAATGTACGACGTCACACCGATTGAATATAGTTGGCTCAAGACACTCAAGCGCATATTGCATGTATGATATGTTCACCAAAACTATCAAATATAGTCCCTCACCGATTCACCCAAATCGGCAAATCCTGAAAGAGAAATGGGGACACCATGTCTTGACATCATTGATCATAATAGGGACCAATTTTTCCCTTATGTGAAAATCCTGATCCGTTGTATCCCATGCATGAACTAAGAACTGCAAAAGTTCTAATTGTTGCCTCATCCCAGACAACATGAAGTCTTTGAGCAACCCATAGTTTATGAGGGCCTCAACAATACCCAGATCATTTAGGGAAACCATGTCATATTATTCATGCTCTCTTTCTCACCAAGTAATAGACATTTTGATCCGTTCAAAGCTTGAAATAAAACCATAAGCTTAGTTAGGATCCATTTCATGCAAAAAATAGGATAAATTTTGGGCCAAACAGGTGAAAAAATTTTTTGAAACTCGCCCAGCACAACCCAAGAAAGGAGACAATGCACTGTAGAGTAGGTACCCTTCTGTTTGGGTGCTCTACATCATAGTTTTCGATCTGGAAGGTTGTGCTAATCCCAAGGCAAAATATACTAATCCCAAGGGCCCTAAAAACCTAAAAAAATTGCCTAAAATTGCAAAAGAATGATATGAAAAGAAAGAGAAGGGGTAGATCTTCTACCTGGTCTAGACACCATGAGACATGATCTATAGAATCTCTCACAGTCAGCTACTACAATTCAAAGGGAAAAAATTAGTTCAGAGAAAAAATTGAATGGTAAATATCAAATGGTGAAAATGACATGGTAAATTCTTGTTTTATGTTTATTTTATGATCATTAAATGAATAAAATTTCGTATTTACCTTCTTTTACCAATGAAACATGTATGTTTGATCCATTTGGTGTTTCTTTGATTAGATTTACAACTGATACAGTGAATTTGATGTGCATGGTCGTGAATTTTACTTTGACCACATACCATACTTTTATCTCTTTTTTCGAGCTTTGTTAAGCATCAAAAAGGAATCCCCTTGGAGTCCTTTTTAAGCTCTTTTCAAACTCTCAAAATATGAAAAGATTTTCGAGTGCTTGTCCTTTTCAGATCGTTAATGAATCAGAAACAACGTCTACTCAGTATAAGTTTAACCTTTTTCTGGACTAAGATAAATTATTTACAAAAAAGGAATATGTTGATCTAACATGGTCAATATGTTCTCTCTTGTATTATTTTACATTTTTTCATACTTGAGAGACAAATTTACAAAAAATAACTTGTGGAGTTTCCTTTTTGTCCCTTTTCAAACTCTCTAAACATCAAAAGGACCGAGTTCTCATTGTTGTTAAACTCGTTAAAACATAAAAATAGCAACAAACTTGTCCATCATGACAGGAATGAGTTTCACCTTTGCTAGACTCTTTAAAACATCACATAGTGATGGATTCACCCAAAGGGTGGAATTATAAAACAAGCAAATGTTATCCTCCTCAAGCTTAATAAAAAATAAATAGGTGTTATCACTCAGGTTGTCCTTAAGCTCCGGAAAGGATACGACCGAGGTAACCACAGACCAACTTTGGACTGCAGGTTCTAGCCAACCTGCAATCAGAGAGGGCTCTCTTTTTTATATTTAACTTTGTTTGAAAAGGATTTTAGGCTAGGTCTTGAGTTCAGAGGTTTTTTGTTTTGTTTTTGGTGGGAAAATTGATGTTTTAAGACAGAGAGGCAAGGCATAGTCTGGAAGTTTCAAACCATTGGGCATGGAGTCAAGGATAAAAACTGCTGGTGCTTTTCCTTAATAACAGTGAGGGAAAATGGAGCAAGATAATTGAGCATGAAACAATGTTCCAGGTTTAAGGGATGGAGAAAAGTGCTAAGTAATGAGAGGCAGTTAAGAATCTCTCAATTATGCTTAACAAGGGAAAATGACAAGGCGCTACCTAGGGGCAGTTAAGAATCCCTAGATAATTGGCAAAACAGGTGAATTGGGGTAAACATGAGCCAGAAGGAATTCATATTCATAACCAATTCAATTAGAGGAAAACATAAAGAAATAACAGAAATTGAGCATAGAGAGTATTTAAACTAATTCTAGGCTATTCTTTCTTTCTGCTATTTAGATAGTGATAACAATAAACAGAGGTAAGATGCACTTATTGCTTCAGGCTGCAGCACAAGAATTCCATCTTCATATCTCCAAAACTTTCATTTACAACAGACAGTCTGTTATCCAATATTTCTGCAATCTTTGATTATAGAAACAGTGAGGTATACAGTGCGAGTCTCTAGTGAAAATTCTCAATCGACCAACCCTTAAAACTATGCGGAGGGTGGTATATATAGGGCAAAACTATCTACAGAGTTCTTTATTACATCTTGACCTAATTAGGTCATAAAGCATAATTAATTTACCTACTCCTATCTGAAATAAATGCATGAAAATATCTCAGGCTACGCTGGGGCGGCCGTATCAAAACTGAATAACTTATGTAGTCCTTGGTGGCTTGGTGCAGGTGCTTCTGAAATAAATGTGCATGGGTTTCTGCTTCTTTCCTGTCCTGTGGCTTTAAATGCCTTAATTGTGATTCGAGGGTAAGGATGGGCTGATGATGCCTGATTTGACTTTCTGGGGGCTTCATTAATGTACAGGTGCTTCGAGCCCCTAAAAAAATTTGCTGATACTCTTCGGCGTCTTTTATTTCATCTAATACTCTTTGACAAAATCTGGACTGCTATTCTGATGTGTTGTGGGTCTAATCACGCATTGATGGCCTTTGTTTAGCCCCTGCATCCTCTGGAACTGTCTTCTAGTCCTTTCGGTATGTTCTGCGATGAAACCAGGTCATTTTTGCGCCTTTTCGGGCTTCCTGGGGCCATATGACGGAAATATTCCTTGAAGATTCCCTGAAGATTCTCCATTTTGGCCTAAAAAAATCCTGCGATGAGCGATTTGCGTCATCAAAAACTGCCTCAGAATTGGATTCCGGGGCTCCGAAGTGCGACTTTTGCTCCTTCATGCCAAAAAAGTGCTGATGATGTCAGCATGATGTGACGTTGTATGGCGGGTGACGTCAGCGATGACATCAGCATGATGACATGGTGGGATGACATCAGCATGACGTCATCATGTACGGACGGTGATGTGGCATGACATGTGGCAAGGGGCCACGTAGGCAGATGACTGGACATGTGACTGGGCAGAGGGGGTGACGTATGCGGTGACTGTGCAGGGGCTGACGTATGCGGTGACGTCACCGGGTAGGAGGCGGTAAGCGGTATGGTGGCGCACCGCTTATTGGGGATGGTGGTTTTGTGAGGGGGCCCTCCTCCATAGCCCAGAAGGTGACGCGTGGCGGGAGGTACAGCGGTAATACCGTCCATCTCCCAAACGTTAACCTTCGGGCGGTTCGGGGAAGGGGCGGCCCGCCAACCGTTGATCTACGGGGCGAGGAAACATATGGCTGGCAGCGATGGTGATTCATCGGTGGGTTAGTGGGCGGGGATATTCACGAAATATTCTCTTTTTAATACAGTGCACGAGGGTTTTAAACTATGGTTTATATGGGTTATGGGGGTTATGAACAGGCGGAGTATATTTCTTTGCACTCGGGACTTAGGGTAAGGGGTAAAATATGGATTTTGAGCGCGGGTTTAAGATTTCATGTACAGAACTTTGGTTTGGGGGCAAAATAGGGGGTTTTTGGGCTAGGGGGGAGGTTATTAATCTGGCCAGGTGTCAGATTAATCCCTGTTATGACTCGGATGGGCTAAAAACAGCCCTAGATGGACTATTTTTCCCTAGACTTAGAAAAAATATGGCTATATTGCTAGGGAGGGGATATTTACATAGGGGAGTTATATGTACATAGCTTTAGTAGGGGAATGGGAAAATTGATAGGGAGTTATATAATACCGTTAGTGGTTAATATGAAGGTGACTAGCAAGTGCTAAGGTCAGGGACCTTAGGCTAAACTTTGGGGAAAATAACTTGAAAGGAACTGAGATCCTTGAGTGAGGGAGATCTTCACTAAGGTGACTGATATGGATGATGATGAAGCTAAGAGGAATCAAGCATATCTTGACCTCTTCGGGGAGTTAGTAAGGGACTTGGGGAATTAGAAGAAGGGGAAGTTAGTGATGTCCATCTTTGATCTCTTTCTGAATGAAAACTGCCTGCAATGTGATCTGTAAAGATAAAACAGTTTGAAACACAAAATTGATCATGAATCAACTTTATGCAACCACAACTACCTACCCATCCTACTTTCCTAACATTTTTTCTTCTTTTCTGATTTGGGTGCACTTAGACTTGCAGACCTAGAATTACAATTTTTTCTTTTGAATTCTTCCTATCTAAATCTACACTTATTTCTGCCAGGGCCCAGATTGAACAGTTGGGTCCCTTTGATTCTCTACCTATCTACAACATCTGCCAAGGTTAAACTGTTTGGACAGATGCATTCTCTATATTCTACAACAGGAAATTGAAACCTAGGGATACCAAGATTAGACTGTTTGGACCTCCCTTAAAATAAAAAAATTATTCTTCAAAACTGGGACAACTCCTCAAAAATGGAATCAACAGTGGCATTTGGGCCAGCACACTTCATGGCTTTCTTCTTTGGTCTCATCTGGAAATATGGAACACTGCAGCTTGCAAAGTATGACATATTTGGCATGTAAAAATGTCAATCATGAAAGATGATACCCTGTTGCAACAGGAGGCTAATAGTGGCTCCACTTGGGGATGACTTTTCCTTGTGAAAAGTCAAGAACAGCAGGTCAGACTGCCTTGATCTTCTGATGTTGTTGTAGACTGGAAAATTCTCCTTTGTTCTGGCTGTTAAAAATATAAACTTGGAACTGTGAACAACCTCCTCCTCAACTGAGCTTTCTGTGAATGGTACAACATCGCCTTCTTTCTTCTGCGTGCTTGATAATTATGCACAATTCTGCTGGAACATGCCTCTTAAAACTGTTTAGGAACAAGGATCAAATTGTTGTGTTTGCCTTGCTTTTACTCAGAGCACGGTGCTGATATGAACTGAAAATTTTTGCTCTGTTTTGATACTCTTGAGATTGGAAAATTTGCATCGGCTGAGTCCTCACCAAATTTACTGTTATTCCTCAAAAAATCAGCCGGTTTATACAAAAATAAAAACTGAGTGCTGATATTTACAAATAATGTTGTACAAAGGTATTTACAGAATTTGCATTGTTTCAACAACAAGGATCATGATAATGTTTCAACATCCTGCCATTCACAGGGCCTTCTTCAACAGTGCTGTCCTCCATAGATCTGAGAAAATAAGTGTTGTTTCCCTGAACAATAGAAATTACAAATGGACCTTTCCATAGAAAATCAAACTTGGCATGTTTACCCTTGTCTTCTCTTCTTGAATCCCACTTTAGAACTTTGTCACCAACATTGAAATCTTCAGCTTTTGCTCTCTTATCAAACATCTTTTTGAGCTTTTCTTGCGCAATCTGAGCTCTGTCATAAACTTGTTCTCTGGTTTGCTGCAGATGGATGGTCTGATTGATTCTTCTTTGAATGTCATTCGGTTCAGCCTGAATCTCTTGTAACAGCTTGATAGTAGGGATGCCTAGGGATGAAGGAAATCTAGCCTCCATGCCATATACTAGCTCATAAGGGCTCATTCCAATGGATCTTTTTCTTGAAAGTCTGTCTGCCCATAGGGCATTTACCAGTTTTTTGTGCCAGTTCTTCTTGTTTTCTTCCAGCACTTTCTTTATGATGTTGATGAGGCTTTTGTTAGATGATTCGGCCAAGCCATTGCCTTGAGGGTAATAGGTTGTGGAGTGGCCCAAGGTAATATGAAATCTGTGGAAAAAATTGATCATCTTTTTGGACTTAAAGGTAGCGGCATTGTCAGTGATGATTTTCTCAGGGCAGCCAAATCTGGAAAGGATATTGCGCTCAAGGAATTGGATAATGATGGTATCATTGGCTTGTCTACAGGGAATGGCTTCAACCCACTTAGTGAAATAGTTGGTGGCTGTTAGAATCCATTTGTGTTGGCCTGAGGAAGAGGGATGGATTTCTCCAATGAAGTCAAGACCCCATTGTTGAAAAGGTTTTTCGGTGGAGATGGGTTTAAGGGGCAGGGGCAACAACTTTATCTTGCCCTCAAAAATTTGGCATTTGTGACATGATATGGAAAACCTTTTTACATCTACAAAAAGAGACGGCCAATAAAAACCAGCCCTTAGAATTTTGTCCGCAGTGGAATTCTAGTAGAGATGTCCTCCACAATCACCTGCATGGAATTCTTTCATGACATTGTTAGTTTCATTCATGGTTAAACAATTAAGCAATATACCTTCATGATTTCTCCAAAATAATGCACCATCTATAACAAAAAACTTTAAAGCCTTCTTTTTCAAAAATCTTTTCTTAGTTCTGGACAATCCTGGGGGAGCACACAGGTTTAACAATACAAAGCATATATCAGCATACCATGGGGATTGTAAAAAGATTTCACTGATCTGTGGAGTCGCCAGCTCCGGTTCATTGTCCAGCTGGTTAATCTCTAAGGCTTGAAAATTCATCTCAGACATCAGTTTAGCTAAACCTTGTCCCTTTATCAGCTTGGTTGGTTTTATTTCTATGTCATATTCAAGGATGTTTTCAATCCATTTACCTCTTTTGCCTTCTAATCCCTCTTGGGACAGTATGTCTTTTACAGCGGCGTGTGGGACGTAGGCAATTACGTGTGAATACATTATGTACACTCTAAAATCCTTGATGGCCTTAACAAGTGCGTAGGCCTGTCTGTTTTTCCATGATTGGGTACTTCAACGGGGCATCTCTTAAGGCTCGGCTCAAAAAAGCAATTGGATTTTCAGCTCCCTTCTCATCCTTTTGTAAAAGGACAGTGGCTATGGTGTGATCAAATGCAAATGAAAATATGATAAAATCTTTATCAAACTGTGGGCTGGTTAGGATAGGGGTTTGGGTTAAGGCTGTTTTGATACTCTCAAATGCTTGCTTGGTTTCCAGAGACCATTTTACCTTGGGATCCTTCTTTAACATGTTGCTTAACAGTCTTATTAATTCATCCAGATTTGGAATAAACCTTCTTAAGAAGTTGATTTTTCCAAGGAATGCTTGTAGCTCTTTTATGTTTCTGGTGAATGGGATTTGGAGAATGGCTTGTATTCTTTCAAGATCAATTCTGATCCCATCCTTTGATATGATGTGGCCAAGTAGTTTATCTTCTTCAAGGCCAAACAGAGACTTCTTGGGGTTCAAGGAAATGCCATATTTCCTGCATGTTATGAAAATTTTCCTGAGATGCTTGAGGTGTTCTTCATCAGATTTGGAAAATGGGGTTAAGTCATCAAGGTAGACAACTAGGAAGTCATGTATTTCTTTTGCAAAAGCAATATCCATTGCTTGTTGAAAGGTAGCACCAGCGTTTTTAAGACCAAATGGCATCTTTACATACTTGAATGTTCCCCAGGGTGTAGTAAAAGCAGTTTTGTCTTGATCGTCTGGGTGAAAAAGTATTTGGTTAAAACCTGAAAAACCATCTAGAAAAGAGATTCTAGAGGCTCCCACTACTCTCTGCAATATGTGGTCCATTTTAGGCAAAGGGTAATGGTATTTTAGGGAGACTTGGTTCAAATTTCTGAGATCTACACAAAGTCTGATTTCACCTATCTTTTTTCTTGTAGGAACAAGATTGGACACCCAATCGGATAATCTGATGGGTGCTATTATGCCTACTTCAAACATCCTCTTTACTTCCCTCTCAATCGGGGGAAGAAGCATGGGGTTAATTCTTCTAAGTTTCTGCTTGAAGGGTTTCTGGTTTGGTTTTAAAGGAATGGTGTGTTGGATCACCGAGGTGTCATAGGATTTCAGATCCTCATAGCTCCAAGCAAATACATCTTGGAATTCTTTGAATAAGTCAATGTACTTGGGCTTTTGATCGGGTGGTAAATTTTTGGACAGTTTGATCATTTTTGGCTTTTTTGCTGTCCCAATGTTATGTTCCTCTATCCCAGTGTTTATGGGCTGCAATTTTGGCTTTCTTGGCACGTCATTAGCATCAAACATATCTTCTAATGGGGTTAGGCCAGCAGGCAAAAAATTATCTTTCAAGTCAATGACCTCTGCCTCCGTTTTGTCTATCTCTTCTATTTGTGTTTGTTTCAGCTGTTCTATGTTTTCTTTGTCAAAAATAGTTGGTTTTGTGATTTGCTTGACTATTTCAACTGTTATATCTTGCTGATTTTCAGTTGTTTGGTGTTCTGTATCTGTCATAGCATCCATGTCAATGTTAATCTTTGAAAATTCATGCTCAAGGGTAAGGAAACTGTTAATTTGGGCATCATTTTCGAATACTTTCCAATCTCTAACGTTGTTTGGGACAGTAGGCCTATGTTTTATTTCAGCCGTGAAGTGATGGTTTGGGTCAAAAGGAAGCTTGCATGTACTAGCAAAGGTGGCTAGGCTGTGTGCATGAATGTTGTGATTTCTGGAAATCTTGTCAAGCTTGAATTTCGTGAATTCCTGGAGTATGTTTGTAGCAGCGGTTCTATAAGCTCTCATTCTGTTGTCGTTCGTAACAAAATTGCCTTTCATCTATTGTATAACTAGATCAGAGTCACCTAAGATAGATGCTTTTACAGCTCCTAGAGTCTTAAGCAGTTTAAGGCTTAAAGGCAGAGCCTCATACTCTGCGATGTTATTTGTGCATTTAAAGTTCAGTCTGTAGGCATGACCTTCTGCATGGTTATTGTATGTGCTGTGAATCCAGACACCTGCCCCTGCTCCTAACTTGTTGACAGAGCCATCAAACTCTAAGTACCATGTGATTTCTTGCTTGTGTTTCGTAGTAAGAGTTTGAGCTATCTCACGATTAGGCAGATTTAAACTTTCTGTTTTAGGATGTTCTTCTGGTAGGCTGGTTGCATCAGCTGCTGTGACAGTTTCGTGGGTATGCGCAACCGATTCTTCATTGATGTGTGCTTGTTGCTCTAAATCGAAGGGCTCATTATCAATTGAAACATTTGTATCATGATTAAACAAAATAAATGAATCCATATAAGAGTGGATTGAGTAAATGGGAAAATTTTCAGGCCTGCTCTCACTACTCACCACATATTTCATCAGCGTTTCTCTGTACAGTCTCTTTGGTTTCCCAAAGACTGAAATAGTGGCGTACGAAAGGTCTAATTGAAGGGGTCGTTGTAACTTTGCTCCCCATGGTCTTGAGAGGAGCATACCATACTTTGGTGGAATGTCAACCACCACTACATCCATGAGGATAGTCTTGTTGGGATATTGGACTAAGGAGACACAAGTCTTTGATGAGGCCTAAACATTTCACTTGACTTGAGTCAAATGAGTATAGATCTTTGTAAGGTCTTGTAACATCAAGATTTAGTTTTTCCATAACTGCTTTGGGCATAAGATTGTGTGATGCCCCTGAGTCAAACATAGCATTGTGCAAAACTTTGTCATGTATATGCAAACTGACATAAAAGGGTGGGATAGGTCCATGTGTTGATTTTCCGTTAACTTCTGGGCCAAATAGCAGCTCTGGGGTATCGTCTAAAACATTTACATCATCCTTGTTTTCTGGAATTTGAAGTGACTTTTGAATTTGCTGCCTATATACATCGTGTTTAGCCAGTTCTGAAAGAGGAATGGCTATCTTGAGTTTTCCTATCTCTGCCTCTAAGTTAAATGGCTTTTCCAGTGGAGTCTTGGTGTTGACAATGGCAGTTTTTTCTGCTTCCTTTGAATTCTCAGCGATCTGCTCTTGTTTATCAGCGTTATGGGAAGTTTTTTCTTGCGGTTGTACAGTTTCAGGAGTGCTTTTTGGGCTACTGCTTGAATTTTCTTTTGAGGAATGGGGTGGCAAAGGCTGCTCAACCGAAGGCTGCGAATCTGTTATGTCTTCTACAGTCACTTGATGCGGGTTTGGAACAGGTATATCAGCTGGTTCTATTTTGACAACCTTGCCTTTGATCTTGTTGGGCTGTTTGCTATCCTTTGTTTTACTAGGTTCGGAAATGTCAATGGTCCTAGTTCTCAGCTTATATTGTTTGTGTACTTCATACACAGCGGTACCATAACCTTGTTTAAAATCAAAAGACTCGCCAGACTTGGTCTGAAACTGATTGTAATCGGGTTCATTTTGGTCTTCTTGGGACAGGATAGTTTGATGCTCACCCTTTAGATCCATTAAGTTCATGTGATCATCTTCTGTTTGATTACCAGAGGTGGATCCTTCTACATAGTTGTCTTGGAAAGGGGGTCTTGTATCATGGTCTTGGTTAGGCCTACCAGCATTTGTGTTCTGTGTTTTTCTAAAATTTGGGTTCCTTATGGTATTAGACTGTTGTCCTTCCCATGATGCTTTTCTCTCAACATTTTCTACTCTTTCTCCTAGCCTTTGCAGGCCATTGATAATAGCATCAAGCTTCTGGTCAAAGGCTGAGGGTTCTTCTTTAAAGGTGGTTCTTCTTTCGGCTTTAGCTCTGTTTCTCTTAGCAATCAAATTGGCTTCTACGGTGACAGAAACATTTTGCATGTCTGCAAGGGTTTGAGGAGCTCTTTCTTTTAACTGGTATGCCATATCCGGGTCGAATCCATCGGGAAATTTGTACAAGGCCAGATCAGGTGGAGGCCTTAAGTTCTGTGGTATTGCGTTATATACATTATTGAATCTTGCACAGTACTCTAGAATAGTCTATTGAGGACCTCGTTTGATCGTATCATATTCAGCTAGTATGTGCAAGGGGTCTTTCTTTTTCTCCCATCTGTTGGTAAAGGATTGGTAAAGCTCATCTGGGGTGGTTATGGAATTTGTAGCAAGTGATCTGAACCAAGTTCTTACATCACCTATCAAACTCTGAACAAAAATTCTCATCCTAACACTATCATCATCTATCTCATAGTTTTCAAAATAGTCTTGCATCTTTTTGGTATGATGAACGGCTGTGAAAGGACCGGTGCTATCAAAATATGTGATTTTAGATTGGTAGTCTTGAGGTAAAGCCCCAGCATTAGCAGGTAATTGCAGGGGTGCATATCTATTAGCCATATTGGCAGGTATAAGTGGAACAACAGGGATAAGTGGAACAACTGGAGTGACGGGGATCACAGGAGTAACTGGAACGCTGGAAACAACAGTGGTGTCAGTATGTGCAGTGAATGAAGGAGTGGAAGGAGTACTACAGGATGTAGATGATGAACTGATGGAAATAGGGGTTGAACGGAACAAGACCTTGACAGGAGTCGGAAAATAGCTAGGGTAAGTTGTTTCAGGGCTCAAATCATCAAAATTTTCCTATCCTTCTTGCTTCCTAAGAATTTTCGGGATTATATTAGGGTTTTCAAAAACAGCTGGAGGGTTGGGGTCTGGATTTGACCTTATATATCGTGGATTTTTCTTGGGAGCCAGCTTTCGAATTGTTTTTTGGGTATTTTTCCTGGGAATGTTTTTTGTAATCGACAAGGGACTAATTAAAATATGGTATGGCTCGTTTGTAACTTAAAACTAGCATGAAGATTGACCGAAGCAGCATTTATATACTCCTATTAATGCAAAGAAAAACAGCCTCAAAGGCTTCCTGGCTGATATTCAAGGTTCATCTGTAGTTTTAAGAGATAAACAGCAATTGGAAAGTTTGATTTATGGTCTCAGCAGAGCTTTCTTACCTTCTTCGTGAAACTATCTGAGGAAGTTCCCAGTGGAGCTTTCCAACTTAATCAATAAAAATTTCTGAGGATTAGAATCCCCAGTGGAGTCAGCATTATGTTATCACTCAGGTTGTCTTTAAGCTCCGGAAAGGATACGACCGAGGTAACCACATACCAACTTTGGACTGTAGGTTCTAGCCAACCTGCAACCAGAGAGGGCTCTCTCTTTTAGATTTAACTTTGTTTTAAAAGAATTTTAGGCTAGGTCTCGAGTTCAGAGGTTTTTTGTTTTGTTTTTGGTGGGAAAATTGATGTTTTCAGACAGAGAGGCAAGGCATAGTCTGGAAGTTTCAAACCATTGGGCATGGAGTCAAGGATAAAAACTGTTGGTGCTTTTCCTTAATAACAGTGATGGAAAATGGAGCAAGATAGTTGAGCATGAAACAATGTTCCAGGTTTAAGGGATGGAGAAAAATGCTAAGTAATGAGAGGCAGTTAAGAATCTCTCAATTATGCTTAACAAGGGAAAATGACAAGGCGCTACCTAGGGTCAGTTAAGAATCCCTAGATAATTGGAAAAACAGGTGAATTGGGGTAAACATGAGCCAGAAGGAATTTCATATTCATAACCAATTCAATTAGAGGAAAACATAAAGAAATAGCAGAAATTGAGCATAGAGAGTATTTAAACTAATTCTAGGCTATTCTTTCTTTCTGCTATTTAGATAGTGATAACAATAAACAGAGGTAAGATGCACTTATTGCTTCAGGCTGCAGCACAAGAATTCCATCTTCATATCTCCAAAACTTTCATTTACAACAGACAGTCTGTTATCCAAGCTTTCTGCAATCTTTGATTATAGAAACAGTGAGGTATACAGTGCGAGTCTCTAGTGAAAATTCTCAATCGACCAACCCTTAAAACTATGCGGAGGGTGGTATATATAGGGCAAAACTATCTACAGAGTTATTTATTACATCTTGACCTAATTAGGTCATAAAGCATAATTAATTTACCTACTCCTATCTGAAATAAATGCATGAAAATATCTCAGGCTACGCTGGGGCGGCTGTATCAAAACTGAATAACTTATGTAGTCCTTGGTGGCTTGGTGTAGGTGCTTCTGAAATAAATGTGCATGGGTTTCTGCTTCTTTGTTGTCCTGTGGCTTTAAATGCCTTAATTGTGTTTCGAGGGTAAGGATGGGCTGATGATGCCTGATTTGAGTTTCTGGGGGCTTCATTAATGTACAGGTGCTTCGATCCCCTAAAAAACTTTGCTGATACTCTTCGACATCTTTTCTTTCATCTGATACTCTTTGACAAAATCTAGACTGCTATTCTGATGTGATGTGGGTCTAATCACGCATTGATGGCCGCTATTTGGCCTCTGCATCCTATGGAACTGTCTTCTGATCCTTTCGGTATGTTCTGCGAAGAAAACGGGTCATTTTTGCGCCTTTTCGGGCTTCCTGGGGCCGTATGACAGAAAGGTTCCCTGAAGATTCTCCATTTTGGCCTAAAAAAATCCTGCGATGAGCGATTTGCGCGTAGAAACTGCCTCAGAATTGGATTTCGGGGCTCCGAAGTGCGAATTTTATTCCTTCGTGCCAAAAAAGTGCTGATGACGTCAGCATGATGTGACGTTGTACGACGGGTGACGTCAGAGACGATGTCAGCATGATGAAGTGGCGAGATGACATCAGCATGACATCATCATGTAGGGACGGTGACGTGGCATGACACGTGGCAAGGGGCCACGTAGGTAGATGACTGGACATGTGACTGGGCAGAGGGGGGTGACGTATGCGGTGACTGTGCAGGGGGTGACGTATGGAGTGATGTCACCGGGCAGGAGGCGGTAAGCGGTATGGTGGCGCACTGCTTATTGGGGATGGTGGTTTCGTGAGGGGGGGCTCCGCCACAGCCCAGAAGGTGACACGTGGTGGGAGGTACAGCGGTAATACCACCCATCTCCCGGACGTTAACCTTCGGGCGGTTCGGCGAAGGGGCGGCCCGCTAGCCATTGATCTACGGGGCGGGGAAACGGATGGCTGGAGGCGATGGTGATTCATCGGCAGGTTAGTGGGCGGGGCTATTCACGGAATATTCTCTTTTTAATATAGCGCGCGGGGGTTTTAAACTATGGTTTATATGGGTTATGGGGGTTATAAACATGCGGAGTATATTTCTTTGCGCTCGGGAGTTAGGGTAAGGGGTAAAATATGGGTTTTGAGCACGGGTTTAAGATTTCATGTACAAAACTTTGGTTTGGGGGCAAAATAGGGGGTTTTTGGGCTAGGGGGGAGGTTATTAATCTGGACAGGTATCAAATTAATCCCTGTTATGACTCGGATGGGCCAAAAGCAGCCCCAAATGGACTATTTTTCCCCAGACTTAGAAAAAATATGGCTATATCGCCAGGGAGGGGATATTTACATAGGGGAGTTATATGTACATAGCTTTAGTAGGGGAATGGGAAAAATGATAGGGAGTTATATAATACCGTTAGTGGTTAATATGAAGGTGACTAGCAAGCGCTAAGGTCAGGGACCTTAGGCTAAATTTTGGGGAAAATAACTTGAAAGGAACTGAGATCCTTGAGTGAGGGAGATCTTCACCAAGGTGACTGATATGGATGATGATGAAGCTAAGAGGAATCAAGCAGATCTTGACCTCTTTGGGGAGTTAGTAAGGGACTTGGGGAATTAGCAGAAGGGGAAGTTAGTGATGTCCAGATTTGATCTCTTTCTGAATGAAAACTGCCTGCAATGTGATCTGTAAAGATAAAACAGTTTGAAACACAAAATTGATCATGAATTAGCTTTATGCAACCACAGCTACCTACCCATCCTACTTTCCTAACATTTTTTCTTCTTTTCTGATTTGGGTGCACTTAGACTTGCAGACCCAGAATTACAATTTTTTATTTTGAATTCTTCCTATCCAAATCTACACTTATTTCTACCAGGGCCCAGATTGAACAATTGGGTCCCTTTGATTCTCTACCTATCTACAACATCTGCCAAGGTTAAACTGTTTGGACAGATGCATTCTCTATATTCTACAACAGGAAATTGAAACCTAGGGAGACCAAGATTAGACTGTTTGGACCTCCCTTAAAATAAAAAAAAATTATTCTTCAAAACTGGGACAACTCCTCAAAAATGGAATCAGCAGTGGCATTTGGGCTAGCACACTTCATGGCTTTCTTCCTTGCTCTCATATGGAAATATGGAACACTGCAGCTTGCAAAGTATGACATATTTGGCATGTAAAAATGTAAATCATGAAAGATGATACCCTGTTGCAACAGGAGGCTAACAATAGGTACTGATCCAATGACTAGGGAAAATGGGAAAAGGGGTAAACCACTTTATGGTAGTAGGTGGCTCTTGAACATGACACTTTCACTTCATCTCTATGGCTGCCTGGGTTGAGTTATATTCTTGATGGTTATCATACCTATGGTCTATCATACCATCCATTACTTTGGTTTTGGGTCAATGTTGCTAATTCATTTAGTGTCACTGACATGTTCAAGAGAAGTCCCTCAGTAAAACTCATCCTTTGCAATACTCATAAACCTTCATTTCAATGACTGCCATTCCTGAACCTTGTGCCATTAGTCACATTCTATCTCCAAAAATCATTACACTCATTTCATTTCGTTGATGTGGGATAAATCAAGGCCCTCCTGCAACAAGTCACTTCTTGTTGACATCAGTACATTATCCAGGAAGCTGACTTAGAAACACCCTTCTAATACCTTGAGGCTTGCATACATTAATGGGAAGTTTCTCACTTCCTGCGATAGTTTGACATTATTAGCCTTTGACCAAAATACTTTTATGGTGTTCAACATCAAAACATCCATTCACACCATGCAGAATGTACTGCAGTACCTTGAGAATCATTATCATTATCGGTGATCTCTCTCGCATCTATTAATGGCTTACATCATTGGCTAGTAATCTGACGGTGTCTTCCCATGTTCGACTTCAGATCACATATTTTCATGCTTAGACTCATACTTAAGCAAAGACTTGGACAAGATAGAAGACCTCGGATCTAGTTTCATCCATCCAGGCCGTGATTTCAGGAGAGTACTAAATCATCTATACTATGGCTTTACATTGATGGTCATCCCATCATGGGTCTATATCTGTAGATGACTATCTATCTACATGTAATTAAAGTTTATATGCTAAGCATGGGTATGCCTTCCCTCAAAAATTCATGAAAAATCCAAAATATCATGATATTATGTATTGTAATTGATGCAGGTCACCATATGCTTCAGAACCTCCTCATCACATCGTAAAGAATATCACTTGACATTATCATTTTCAACTTCATGCTTTAGAGGGCAATTGTTACAGGTCCATTTGGGCATATCACTCCCATCATTCAGATCAATAATTTTAGGGCTCATCAAACACTAATTTAGTTGCTACATGCCCTAGACAAGTCGTCACATTGAATGCCATCATTTCTAAGAGTTTCCTGGCCTGAAGACATCCTCAAATGACTCTTTGAGGGACTAGCACAACCTTGGTCAGGGGTAAATGCGATATAGAGCACCTAGGTCCATTCAAGCCTATTCTTCAAAGCACTTAGGCCCAGTTTGACCTGCGTTGGGCGAGATTGAGCGAAATCTTCATAGGGTTTTGGGAATATTTGTACATTCTAGACCATTCTATAAGATTACCACCTCTTATCCTCTCCTATGAGCTGGAAATTGGATAGGGAATGAATCAAATAACCTCCTATCCTCTCATCCCTTCCTCCATGGAAACTAATTCCCAAATTCGAAAGCCATTCAATGCCAAATTTATGAAAAAACCACCTCCATTTCCATATAAATTGAGGACTCATCATAGTGATTAGGGGCTGGACTTTGAAAATTTGTAAGGATATACTATTGGTTTGAGGTTTGAGATTGTAAGAAAGTACTGTTATGTTGCTGGAGCATTGTGCTTTTGGTGTGATGAAGGATGGAACACAAGTTGGATGACTGACATGGGATCAGACTTCTTTGGTTGTAACTCTTCCTTCTAATTAATAAAGTTGTTTATACCTTTTCCCATATACTTGTATTTATGTATGATGATTATATGTGTAAATTCTTTCGATTCCATTTTCTTATAATAGATAGATCTCTTGCTTTGATTGGTTTTGTCCTCTATTTATGATTGCAGGTACTTATCAAGTGGATTCAGTTTGAGAAGGAGCGATGGAAGCTATTCAAAGGAGACAAAGGGAAGGAAAAGATAACAATTAGGTCCCTTGTATTATTTATCTTCTATAGGAAAAGGTTAAACTCTTTAAATATGTTGTTCTAGGTGTAGCTACCCACCTAGGGAAGTTTTGTTTATCGGTAGATGCAAAATTCACAACCTTTTGTCATTCATTTTTGGTGTTGTCTCTATATTCTCTCTATTCTCTCATAATCTTGCACACTTAAAGCATTCTTGGAGCGCTCTAGCATTGGAGAAAGGAAAGAAAAGCAGGGACAAGAAAACAAAGGGAATAAAAGGTCAAGCAATGAAGATTTGGATCAAGCAGCTACAAAAAGATTACTTGGAGGTATTGAGTTGTATATATGATTTCCTTTATACTTTTGGCATGCATGGTATATGAATTTGTGTGATTGGTTATTTTGTTGTTATTGGTATGAGTTTTGCGAAGTGTGATAATGGTTTCAGCCTTTCCTTTCTATTCCTAGATAGCCACGGTGTTATGGGGTTCTTGAATTTGGTTGAGCTAGATTTCCAGATGGTTTCGAAACTGAGTGAGGTGGTCTCGGGAAAAATTCAAAAGGCCTATAAGTCCCTGGACTAGTAAAGGTTGGATATGCGGTAGAGCCTAAGGGTGGAGACTGGAATTTTCCTCATGGTTTCAATGGAGAGATCTAGGGGAATCCATGCTTGTATATTCCTAGTGATTCCTAGATCAGTATATGTTGGAATTGTGGTAAATCATGGTAGAGTATGTTTATTATTTGGCCTAAGAATCCTTGACCAGTAATTGTGGGATTGCAATAAAGCATGTTTGTATAGATGAGGGTTTGGGCCTATGAATCCTTGATTGGTATATGGAGGGATTGTGTTAAAGCTTAAGGAATCCATGGTTCTTTTGTTGTCCGTCCCACATTCATGCATGGAATATGGCACAAGGGTTATTGGCTGAAAGAAAGATTTTGTTCAGCCCAATCTATGGCCGGGTGGTACGTGGAAGCGACGAACTTCATTTATTTTTCATATGCTAATAAGAGCTCTTTCCTCTTGTGCATTATGTGTAAATGTACTTGTTATTATGTGGCTTTAATGGTTTTTCTATCATTGTTATTTCTCTAAATATATGTTGGTTATAAGCATGGTTTATGAAAAAATTGAGTTATGACTCTCATCATGTTTTGGTTAGTATATGAAATGTTAATGAATGAATATCATAATAGATGATAATGAAACCATCATGAGAGGGCATCAAACCTTCTTGATGATTCTTAGATAAGTATGAAATCCCTATGTTCAGATGTGTATTTATGACCTGTACATTACATGTTTATGATGTGTTTAACAAAATGTTTTTTATGCTTAGGATGAGTCAGGTCAGGTCTTTTTTCAAGTTTTGCATTAGAGGCCTTCTCTTCTTGATATTTATCACTTCTAAGTGTTTCTTTAAGTTATGCGCAAAGTTTTGGGTCCTTGCTCTGAAAAGTGGCCTAAATCCCACAGTATTTGTCAAAGAATTGGCTGAAAACGTTTGTAGTCACATGGAGGCCTTGTTATGGGTGTGAATAGAAGTTTTAGGTCACATAGAGGGATCTTCATGGGAGTGACCTGGGGTTTGTTTCAGCTAAAAAGTAGGTTAACTCAAGGGTTGGGTACCTAACGTGATTGGTTAGCCTCTAGGGGTCCTGTAGCTCATAAGGAAGGTCAATTTGGTTTTGTTTTGTTAATCCCACTTCCTTAACTATACTTGGGGAGTTCAATCACATCATAGTAACTCTTCACCACATATTTACCTCAACGTACCGAATAGCTTTGGTAAGTGTGGTAGAATGGTGTTACATCTTCCATGATGTTATGGTCTAAATCCTTCAATTTTGAGCTTGTGTTCCCAGGATCTATGCCACCTTTTCAGTCCAACCTTTATACCACTACCCATAATTTCATGTAACTTTCTAGAATAATAATTTACATTATTACAGTGCCAAACATTTAAAGTTTAGCAAGAACTTGACCTAGACTTCCTAATCCATAACAAACATTTGGAAAACATATAAGCTACAAGTCGTGAATGCAAATCTGACCATAAACTAAGAGTATTCATCTGAGGATCACCAAGAAGGTTCTAAACCCTCTCTATCTAGCTGTCGTAACACTTGTTAGTCTATGAATCCATCAACAATCAATAACTTATGAAAATATGTTAAGAGCCATAGATAGATTACACCATATAACTGTTAGGATATTCTGACACATAGGAAATAGTTAAGTACAACTTGGTCTAGTGTAGAGTTTGGTATAGAGTTAGGTAAAGTGTGTTTCTTTACTATGTACATTTTGTAACTTACAATCTGACGGTCATGATATTTAGTGATCCGACGGTTCATTCTCTCCTTGGTATTATCGACACTTGATCCGTGGCTTAACACCCGATTGGTCCATTATCTCTATTTAAAGAGCATGGAGGGTCATTTGTAGGTTAACCGTGCATGAGAGAAGCTTATGTAAATTTTCATTCTTTTATTAATAAATTGCCTGAAGTGGCCGCGTTGGTTTAGGCCGTGGACTGTTTCCCTCTTTGGGGGTTTTAACCACGTCAAAAGTACTGGTGTATTGATCTGTGATCTGTTTGTGAGCAGTGTCCTTTGGTGTTCTGTCTGAGGAACTTACCCTATAAATTCCTACAATAACCAACATATAAACAACATAGAAACCATGGAAAATAAGCCATAATGTCAACATGATAACCAGTACAAGTGCTCATAAATCAAAATGGGAAAATAACTCTTATTAACATGTGAAGATGCCAACCAAGTCAAGGACTTCCACATACAACCGAACCATATGTTGGGCTAAACCAAATCTCTCTTTCCTCCAATCACCCATGCACAATATTTTAAGCATGAGTTTGGGATCTCATGGAATAGAACAAAAAAAAATAAAACGAGGGCTTCCAGATGTTAAAGCACCTCAACCATCATCCACAAGGTTCCACCTCTACGGTTCAGAAGTCACTAACATGAACCAGATCAATCTCTACCCAAGATGTTTAGGGTTGTAGGAACTAGTAACTCAACCTTTAGCCTTCGAGAGATCTAGATAATTTTTTCCAACCACAACTTCGAGGACTACTAAATCAACCGACGAAGGTCTCTAGAGCATTTATCCCAACATATGGCTCTAGGAACTAGTAACTCAACCCAATTTGTTCCTCGGCTTCTAAATTTTTTGTTCCAACCCATTTCCATAAGGAGAATGAGCAACAATTATAAAAAACAATAGTGGAAAAACCTGCAACGCCATGGCTATCCAAGAAATGGAAAGGAAAGGATAAAACCACTGTCAATCCAGGAAAATCTCCATGCCAATGACAACACATAACCATAAAATGACATGCATATACCATGCATCTAGAAATCAGTGATAAAATCACACATGAAACCTATTACCTACAAATAAATATAGCTATAGTTGTTGATACAACTATTTCCTTACTCTTTTTGTGTTCCTTTTCCTACTTTTCCAATCCAAGTGATTGCCCAAGTGCTCCAAGATTTCTCTAAGTTTGTAAGAATATGAGAGAATGAGATAATGAATGAGAGAGACAAAAAATGAGTTTGTAAAATCTAGCAACTGGTCCTCTAAAGACTTTTCCTTGCATTTTTCCTTTAATTTCCCTTGCATTCAAATTTGTCTCTCTTCACCTTCCTTTTCTCCTATTTTATTTTCATAATTAAAATTCCAATTATTACCACTTGCCTTTGCCAATATGAATAGCCATTAATTAATCGCAAGTGGTTCCTGTCACTATGTTTTTCCAGAGATTTAGCTTGGAATGCGTGCACCATGACCTTGGTTTTATTTCATCTACATGGAAAATCAACCAATGGTTGTTATAAACCTCTCCCCCTTAGAGGAACACCTTCCTCATTGTTCTATGACACCTATGATGAGAAAAACACGAAAAACAAAGCATACTTCCCATGGAGCTTTATAACATAGCTTGATGCAGTATTGACAATAACATCCTAATGAAAAAAAAACAAGCATACCGCTTATTGGAGCTTCATAAAATAACTCATAGTGATATTTACAATAACATCCATATAAATATACATATACCCTAAAATCATTTTCTTGAACCAACAAATAATGAATGATATAAATCCCTCATTTGATCAACAATCTCCCATGTAGCTGTATTAGGCCAAAAGTCCTTCAACTGCGCTTTGACATGCTCGATTTCTCTGTTACGTAGCATGTTGTTTCTACAACAATATGCATTGTGGTTATGGCTATAATTCTCACTCAAGTTCCACCTACAATACAGAGTAGTGAATTGCATGATTAACGTCTTGTACATATCTCTTAAGCAATGAAACATGGAAAACAACATGGACACTCATTATCAGAGGTAGTGCAAGTTGGTAGGCCACTAGTCCAATCCTCTCAAGAATCCCAAAAGGTTTGTTATTGTGGTGTCAAAGAAGCACATTATCCAATCCTTGAGGAGATCTTCTTGGGCTTGATGCTCAAGTACACATGCTCCCCAACCTGAAACGTCGTGCATGATTTATGTTAATTTGTATAACTCTTTTTCCTTTCCTTTGTTTCCTTCAAATTCCTATTAATAACATGCATTTCCTATTCCATCTCTACCAACATGTCTAATCCAATAAGCACCATGTTCACTGGATCATTCTATTTGATGGGGGTATTATAAATCGGTCCATAAAGAACCTCAAATGGACTCATATTCAAGGACTCCTGGTACCCATTATTATATGCAAACTTTACCAGTGGAAGATACTCCTCCCACTTTCGCTATTGATGCATGAATTACATTCTTAATATGTCCTTAATAATCATGTTGACCCTCTATGTTTGTCCATCTATTTACACATGACATGTTTTATTGAAAGCTAACTATGTACTCAAATTTACAAACAACACCTTCCAAACCATGGAACTGAACGTAGCATCTCTTTCTGATATGGTCCTCTTGGGAACACCATGCAATCTCACTATCTCCTTGATGAAGATTTGAGATACCTCACTAGATTAATTAGTATACTTCATTGCAATGAAGTGAGCTACCTTACTTAACCTGTCAACCACAACCATGATGGAATCATGTTGCTTCAATGTCCTTAGGGAACCTATAATTAAATCAATGGAAATGACCTCCCATTTCCATCTTGGAATCATAATTGGTTGCAACAAACCGGTCAAATGCTTACACTCTGCTTTCACTTGATGACAGTCTAAAGATATTACAATAAACTCAACCACCTCTTTCTTCAATTTCATCCAATGGTAGAACTTATTAGCTATTGTTAGTGGCTTCTAATATCTTGGGTGACCTGAATATAGTTTAACATGAAACTCCCTCAAGATAATCATATTGATCTCACTTTTATCTAACACATAAATCATGTTCCTGAATTTGACCAAGCCATTTTCTGTGAGATGATACTGCCCATCCCTATCACATTCACCTTGTTGTTGTAGCTTGTACCTCAACTACTAGTACATATCATCATGTTGTCCTACGTGCAAGATCTACTCTTGCATGTTTGTCCCATAAGAACTCACTGTTGCAATGTGATTCACCTACACTCTCCTATTGAGATCATCTGCAACCCTATTCTCCTTTCCCTTAATGTACCTAATCTCAAAGTCAAACTCCCTGAGGGTAGTTGACCATCTAGTTTGCCTAACATTCAGATTGGGTTGGTCAAACAATTGCCTCAACCCACTATGATCACTAATCAGAATAAACTAGATTCCAAGAAGATAATGTCTCCACATTTTGAAGGCATCAATGATCGCTACCAACTCAATATCATGATTCACACAGTTCTAGTCATGCTCATTCAACTTCCTTGACTCATAACATACCACCTATCCTTCTTACATCAAGAATCCATCAAGTCCTCTCTTGCAAACTTTTTTACATGCCACAAACTCCTTATTAGGATATGCAATCTTAAAGACTGGAGCATTTGTAAGAAAATGCTTCAACGTCTCAAAAATAGCTACACACTCTTCATTCCATTCAAACATATTTCCTTTCTCTGCAAATATGTAATAGGATAGGAAATCCATGAGAAATTTCTGATGAACCTTCTATAATAACTTGTTAGTCCCCTGAATGATATGACCTCGTCCACATTCCTAGGAGTTGGTCACTCCATGATAGCCTTAATATTTTTAGGGTCCACTACTATACCTTCCTTAGGGAAAAAATTTCCCATGTAATAAACTTCTATCTGAAATAAAATTCACTTTCTAAGCGTGGCATAAAATTAATTCTCTCACAAAAATATTAACATTGTTTCCAAGTACTTTGCATTCTCTTCCTCATTCTTAGAATATATCAATATGTCATCAATAAACACTATCACAAACTTGTCTAGATAATAATGCAACACAATGTTCATGAAACACATGAAAGTAGATGGAGCATTAGTAAGACCAAAAGAACAACCAAAAACTCATAATGTTCATACCTAGTATGGAATGTGGTATTGTAAATATCTAATTCTTTGATTCAGACCTAATGATATCCTAATGTCAAATCAATCTTTGAGAACACCATTTATTGCTTCGGCTGATCAAACAAATCATCAATCCATGGAAAAGGATACATGTCCTTAAATGTCACCTTTTTCAATTCCCTGTAATTAATACACAACCTGGGAGTACCATCCCTCTTCTTTATAACAAACACTAGTGCAGCCTAAGGCGATACACATGGCCTAATGTGTCCCTTATCAAGGATTTCCTTAAGCTACAACTTCAATTCCACAAAATCTCAAGTGCTCATCCTATAAGGTGCCTTAGATGTTGGTGCTACTCTTGATAGGAACTCAATAGAAAAATTCACTTCCCTATGAGGAGGAAACTCTGAAATCTCTATTGGAAATACATCCTAAAACTATTGCAACATTGGATACCTCTTCAAGACTTCAAAATCCTAAACATCATTCCCTTTCTCGCTAGGAATATGAAAAAAAAATAATACACATCCTTTCTTGTAACTACGATTCTCTTGCATAATTGTAACCAATCCCACTAAAGTACGCTTCTTCTTACCCTACAAGATTCTCCTCTCTCCATCATCATCCAAACACTTAATAGCCTTATAACAATAATCTACCTTAGTCCTATGAATGTATAACTACCACGTGCTCAAAATCATATTGTAGATCCCAAAGGACGCGTATTCAAATCTGTTGAAGTAGACATACCATTCAGCTCAAATGCATAAGATCCCACCCAATGATGAACTATTTTCTTGGTACCTATATTTAACTTCACCAACCAACATTCTACATGCACTTATTTATTCTAACAATACTTATCTGCCAGTTCAAGGCTGATAAAACTATAGTTATATCTAGGGTCAATCAAAATAGAAACAACTTGATCACAAATCTTACCTTCCATCTCAATAAAGGTTTCCTGATGATTAACCTGCCTATTATCCACTAATAGATAAATCCAAGGAATACTATGCCAAACATCTCAAGCTATCTATTCCTCCTAAGCACTTTAAATCTGAGGTATGTCGTACTAATGTTGTGGACAACCTCTCCTAAAATTCTTTCCACCACAAGTCCAACACTAAAAAGTATTCTTTCCGTCACCTTTTTCCTACTCCTTAGTTTGAGACCCCTGTCCTCTATCAACTACATTGAATATATTATAAAGTGCCACATTCTCCTTATCATCTACATCCTGAGGTTTTCTTGTCTTATCAACCCACTTTTATTTTGTCTTTCCCTTCCCTTTCTAAACATGCTTAGGCTTAGACTTATGCTTAAATTACTCATAATAATGCTTCAAATTCCCAATTACTTCCGCCAATGACTGAGGCTCATCATACTCAATCTGATCATTAAATGCTAAAGGCAATCCATTAATGAACCTTTGGAGCTTTTTCTTCTCATCCTTAATATATGGTACATACCTTAGAAACTCGAGAAACTTGGTAATGTACTCATCATCTGTCATACACCCCATCTTCAACTCATATAACTTCTTAGCCTTTCCATCGTAATATATCTTAGACAAGTACTTCTTTCTGAAGAGTCATTTAAACTCATGCCAACTCATCTCCTCTGTTTTGATGCCTCTAAGATACTTCACATCTTCCCACAATATATTTTCTTTGCCTTTTGGACTGAAAATAGCTATCCCAGCTTTAACATTATCTATATAATCATGCCACTTGAATAACTTCTTCATCCTAGGTAGCCATCCTTCTGCATGTTTTGATTTCTTTAGACCTCCATCAAAGGTAGGAAGATTGGCTTTCTTGAACACATCTGCTAAGTATTGATTCTCACTCCTCCTATAATGATGATAGCGGTGATGACCACGATGTTTCTCTGACTAAAAATAGAATAGTACCTATAAGCACTACCTATTCCATTAGGTGTATCCATGAATCTACCACCTCTAACTGTGTCATCCCTATCTAGCCTATTCCCTCTATGAGACTTGCTACCATATGCCCCATTAGTAGTTTTCTCTTGTCCACGACTAATGTGTGGGTGTCCCTATCTCTGCAAATATGATAATGTCTGAAGGATCATTGACCTATAATTGCTTTTCCTAAGACCTAGAAGGTCTTTCTTGTGAGTGAATTATCTTATCATTATCTTCCTTGCAACTTCCTATCTATACCTTTAGACTTATCAATGTATTTTCTAAGTTAGGAGAGTACTCATCTCCTTATTATTTAGGTGATCAATAAGGAGAGTCATGTGTGTTGGAATCCACAATTTTACTTGTCATATATGATCTACTATTCATTGCAAACTTACCATGTTAGATAAACCAAATATAAACATAATTAACCAAACCTTAGTGATGTTTAGGAGGTTATCTCATATGCACAATTCAATATAGATTAGCACATATATATATATATATATATATATATATATATATATATATATATATATATATATATATATATATATGCGTAATGACATCAACATATCAATCATATCAACATTAACATCACCAACATCATTGGGATGACACAACACTGCAACAATGACCATCACAATGCATTCATAACAAACATATCGACAACTAAAATGCATGCATAAAAATCACACCTATCCCATTGAGTACAAGCGTTTGAACCTAAAAGATATGTTACCAGTATGTAATGCCTCCTCCCACATTTACCCAAATTCATAAGCTATCCCAGGTAAACATGAGACAAATGTCACTATGACATGACCCAACCTTCAAGTTTTATTTAAGGAATTGGGGCCTACAAACTGAACACATATTAACATCCTACATGGGCTATAAATCACTCAAGAGCCAAACAACCACCCAAAGTGATTAATCCCTAACATGGATTTGTTTTTCTCTAACCTAGCACCAAAATTGCATGCATAATAAGACAAGGGTGTGGTTATAGGCATCCAACTTGTTGCACAGGTCTTCTTCCATGTGATTATGACCTAAATCCTTCACTTCCAAGCATGCGATTAGGGGATATCTACCACATTTTTAGGCCAACTTCCAGACCACGTCCCATAATTTCCTCTAACTTTCCAGAATCATAATTTACATTATGAAAATTCTAAACATTCAAACTTGAAGTAATAACTTGACATATAATGCCTAATCCATAAGAGAGATTTTGTCAAAAATATGGCAAACATGTAAGCTACAGGTCATGAATGCATAACTAATCATAAATTGATAGTCTTCATTGGAGAATCACAACAAAGGCTCTAAACCCTCTCTAACTATTTACTATAACAGTTGTTAGTCCATCCATCTAGAAAACATCAATAATTATCAAAACATGTTAAGATAAATATATAGATTACAATGTATAACTAGCATATAACCATCAAATAACTAGCATAGAAACAATGGAAAATTAGCCATAATGTCAACATGATAATCAATAAAAGTGCTCATAAATCAAAAATGGGAAAATAACTCTTATTAACATATGAAAATTTCAACCAAGTCAGGGACCTCCACATACCACCCAAACATAGATTGGGTTGAACCAAATATCTCTTTCATCCAATCACCCTTTTGGCATATTCCAAGCATGAATGTCGTATCTAATGGAATAAACCAAAACAAAACAAAACTAGGGCTCCCAGAGGCCAAACCACCTCAACCCTCATCCATAATGATTCGACCTCTACAACTTGGAAATCACTAACATCAATGAGATCAATCTCTACCCAAGTTGTGCATGGCTCTAGGAACTAGTTACTCAACCCAGCTTGTTCTGGGGCTTCCAAAGCATTTTTCCCAACCCACAAACATAAGGAAAATGAGAACCAATAAAAAAATAATAGTGGAAAAATCCAAAACACCATGGGCCATGGCTATATAGAAAATTTCAAGGAAAGGCTAAAACCACTTTCAATCTAGGAAAATCTTCATGCTAATGGCAACACATAAGTAGAGAATCACATGCATATACCATGCATCCAAAACTCAACAAGGAAATCACACATGAAACCTATTACCTACAAAGAAATCTAGTTGTATCTATTGATCTAACTATTTCATTGCAGTGCCTACTTTCCTTTGCATTCTTTCTCCAATCCAACTGATTTCCCAAGTGCTCTAATAATTCTCCAATATTTCTCTAAGTGTGCAAGAATATGAGAGATTGAGAGACTGAATGATAAAGCCAAAAACTGAGCTAACAAAAGCTAGAAATTGATCCTCTAAACCAATTTTATCATTGATGCCTCTATTTTCTTATTTTTCCTTCATTTTTCCTCTAATTTTCCTTTCATGTAAATTTGTGTCTCTTCGCCTTCCTTTTCTCCTATTTTTCTTTATTTTCATAATTAAAATTCCAATTTTTGCCTCTTTCCTTTGCCAATGCCTTTGCCAATTTCCATAGCCATTAATTAATCACAAGTGATGTTCATCACTATGTTTTTCCCAACATTCAAGTTGGAATACATGTCCCATGACCTTGGTTTTATTTTATTTACATGGAAAATCAACCAAGGGATACTACACTCATACAAAAATAAAGTTTTAATTTGTAGCTCAACGAAAGCAACTAAAAAATACAAACCTACAATAATCTACAAGGGAAAACAATACAAAACCTCAACAAAGGAACAAGGACTAAAAACCCATATAACTTGGATTTCTTCACAATAAAGATAATAAATTAGGTAAAAAATGCATACCAAATAAATTATATTAGGTTCTCAATGAAATACATGTAACAAAGACATAAATCATATCCAAAAGCACTCAATCAGAAAATACAACCTTGAACTCACAAAGAAAAGTTACAAAAATTGAACTAGATATCACAAATCAGAAGGGACATAGGCTAGATGTAAAGTAGATCTAATTAGACACAAACATAAAATTAAAAATGTAAGGGACCTTCAGAAACATCTAGAGTACACCCCACTAAAAAAATCATTTTTGAGAGGTCAATACTTGTAGACATAGGACGAGCTGACATCGATTATCTATGAGGTAGGCTCCTAAGAGTGACTAGCTCATGAGGCCACTCTTTAAATCATAGGTAAGGGGAAAATACCCCAAAATGTTGAAATTTTAAAGAAACAAGACTAAAATACAAACACTACAAAGTAGATCAAGCTTTTAATGGGATCAAACAAGGTTACAGTCAAAAGAAGAAAACTCAGTAGCAGTAAAAAACCGTGGATCAAAGTAAGAGAAGGAGAACAAACTCACTAGGGAAATTCCCCAGTGGAGTCACCAATTTTATTAACCTAAAAATCACAAAGAGGTGAAGGATTTATTTCTCCATACATCTCAACTGAAGATCTGAAAAACAATGGCATGTGTTCTCTAAGAAAAACAAAGGTAACCTTGGTAACACAAGAGTGCATCCTAAGAGTGGGAGATCATAATCTGTTTTCTCATAATCAACATTTGGTATGTAGTAGTTAATTTAGAATAAATATTATATAATTGTGGCCTCCCATATTTCTTCTCTTCATGAGAGTTTAGAAGTGTTGTTAACACCACACCAAAAGGAGAAATAAGGAATTCTTAAACACAGCTGGTGTTGGACTTCTTGTACAAGATGATCACATTGAATTATTGTAGGCATGTGGATCATTTTCTATAAAAACCATTTTATAAATTTCCTTATTTCTACATGGCTTGTAGATTCCTATGATTTATCTGGATGATCAATTCCTTTTCCATAATATAATTCTTCAATAATTGGAATGCCTACATAACATATTACATCACGTTATTATATGTGGGATATTTATAAATGATATCAAGGATGGCTTCACTATCATCGGCTATTGGATATCCCTTTTAAGTGAGGAAAACACCAATATCATAGTCAAATAAAATTTCCTCAATCTCAAATTGTTTTCGCAAGCATTATAAGGAGAGGACTAGTACAAAGTAGAGGTAATGCTTCAAATAATTGAATGCTTTATTTTGTGACTCAAACTAGGATAAATTTTATTCAATTCCACCCTTGGTAACCTAACTTAAGTGCCAAACGATATGATATAACCCCAACACAAATTTTTTTCTAGAAGTTAGGAAGGCCTAAGAAGCTATAGAGTTCCATCAAAGTCAACAAGGCTAGCCAAACCAAAATGACTTGGATCTTGGTTGTGTCCACATGCACCCCATGTTCATCCATGATTTATCCTAAATACTAAATTCTATAATTTCTAAATGAACATTTTTTTATATTGACATTCAAATTTCGTTGTTTTAGGGTTCTTAGTACCTATGGAATGTGATGGCAATGTTTTGCCTAGTATCTATTGAATATGAGGATGTCATCCAATTATATGACCCAAATGGAGTTTGTGAACAACTATAAATATCACCTATCATCCCCATGATTGTTATTGGAGCATTATTTAAGGCAAGAGGCATAACTAACCTCTCAAAAATGCTTTCATTAGATTTGAAGGTTATCTTCCATATGCTTTTGGCTAAATTGGGACCTAGTGATAGCCTAAATTTAGATCAATAATACTAAGGGGAATGGTACCCTTAAGTTTATTAAAAATAATTTTAACCTATGGGATCAAGTGCCTACTCTTGAAAATGATTTTTTTTATGGATCTATAATGAATACAAAGCCTCCAAGTCCCATACTTCCTTTACACCAACACAATTATTGTTACCGGGAAAAGTGTCTATTTAGAACTGCTCTATCCCACTAAGGTGTGACAGCTTCCTTAGAAACAAACAGAGAAAACTACTTTTGTATTTCCTTTATGAACTATAGATAGAGAGGAATAGAAAGAACCAACCTGTGTCTTGCGCTAATCCTTTGATCTAATCCCTCTCTTCTTTGACAGCTTCCAGCTACCTGCTCCCTTACTTGCCTAGCTTCACCAAGTACCTGTAAGATCACAGAAGAAGAAAACTATACAAAGACATGGATCTATATTCATAAACAACTTAGGATCAGATTTAAGTTAACCATACAAATGTAACAAGCATCAATGATACAAAAGCATGGAGGAGAAAACTCAAATAGTTTTTATTGATAAACAAGAAGATCCAGGAGGAGTTACAACCGATGATTCCTGACCCAGCATCAACCTCCCAGCAAAGAAGCCCCTCTTCACCTCCAACAAAGCATAGATCACCCAATTATCTGATATTTGTCTCAAAACCAACAACAATTCCTTACAATGTGCAAAATTCCAGCCTCTGGATCTCTGGGATGAGGGATCCATATATAGATGTGTGTAAGGAAGATGAGGCAGCTTGTGATTTGATTAGTGTCTTCTCTCTGTCAGTTCTTGCTTCCACTTGGAGACTGAAGGCCTCTTACTCATCCTTGGTCGAATTCAGTGAGGCAAGTGTCATAGGAGAAGATTCTGGAAGCTTCCATTGTCTCTCCACCTCGCGGAATGACACTGCCATTTGTCATTTCTCGCCCAACGCACCCTCATAGTGCATTTAGGTGCGTTGCAACGCACCTAGCCAGTGTATTCAGGTGCTATGCAACGCACCTAGCCAATGGAGCAGCTGAAATGATCCTGTTTTGACTTATTCTGAGTAGTTTCTGGTGGAGAACTTCTAGGAGAAGCTGTAATTTGTTGACCTTGTTCCTTTAGGGGTTGGAACAACACTTTTAGGGACTTAGGAGCCCTTGGTTTAAGGACATTTCATGCTTGGAGTTGTAAGGCACAAAAATGTCTATAACAGTTGCCCCCTAAAGTATGAGGCCATTAATCGGGTGAAGTGCTTTATTATGAGGATCCGAAGTTCTTTCAATGCTGGGAGGAGACCTGTAATAAGATACAATACAATACATTATCTTCATACTGTTTTTCATGATCTAGCTGAGGCGGGCATTCCCATGCTCAGCTTTATAAATTCATTTTCATGTACATAGGACAGACAATCGTCTGATTGTAGACTGATGATTCTGGTAGAGCCATCATCCTTTTGGTAGGATGATTATCTGTGCTGTAATGCTGTACATTTTAATGTCTTTATTTCCCTGAATATATATCGCAGCCCGGATGGATGAAACTATATCCGGGGTCTTCAATCTTGTCCGATCTTCACTCGAAGTACAAGTCGATCCATGTGAGAAATGTTCTGAAGTCGAACATGGAAAGACATCGCTTGATTACCAGTCAATGATGTAAACTGTTAATAAGCGTGAGAGGAATCACCGATAATGATAATGATCCTCAAGGTACTGCAGTACAATTCACATGGTGTGAATAAAGGACTTGGCGTCGAACACCACGCAAAATTTTTCGGTCGAAGGTCATTCATGTAAACATGTCGCCGGAAGTGAGAAACTTGCCATTGAGGCATGCAAGCTTCAAAGTACTAAATGGGGTGTTCCTAGACCAACTTCTTGGATGATGAGCTGATGTCGATAAGAAGTGATCCGTCACAGGAGGGCCTTAATGAATCCCACATCAATGACACGGAACAGAGCAAATGATTTTGATGGAGGTGAAAACGATATGATGATATACGGTTCAGGGTGGCGGTCATGAAAGAATAGAGTATAATGTATGGTAGTGGGTGGGACACAGGTGGCTTCTCTAGATGACTTCTCTTGAACATGTCGGCGACACTGATGTGATGGATTGGTAGCATTAACCCCAAATGTGGATGGTATGGTGTGACCATGGCGATGTGACCGGTGAATGAAATAACCCAACCCGACTCGGACACGGAGTGGAAGTGTCATGTTCAAGAGCGACTTGCTACCAATAAAGATTCTTTGAATTTTCTTCCCAATTTTTTCCCCAGTCATCGCTGACCAGTACCTCTTTATTTTTGTTAAGCTTGAGGAGGATAACATATGCTTGTTCTATAATTTTCCCTTCGGGCAAACCCATTGCTATGTTTTAACGAGCCTAGCGATAGTGAAACTCGTTCTCGTCTAAAGACAAGTTTGTCGCTATTAATCTTTTTAAAGAGTTTAACGACAAAGGTAACTCGGTCCTTTTCATTTTTAGAGAGTCTAAAAAGGTACGTAAAGGTAACTCCAAAATTCCTTTTTCGTCATCTAATCCCTTAAGTCCGAAAAAGTATAAAACAATACAGAAGGGATGAATTTTTGATAGTTTTAATGAGCCGAACAAAACAAGCGCTTGATCTTTTTGTGCAATAATCCCTCAGGTCCGAAAATATTAAAATCTAGATGAGGGATAGCACTTCCTGTCCCTTTAACGAGCTGGAAGGCCAAGAAGTCGACAATCTTTTCATATTTTACGAGTCGGTTGAAAAGAGCTTAAAGAAGACTCGTCTTTTGAGGAACGAGTGATAAAATGGGTAGCAACTGATTCCAGGTAAGGTTTGGAATTTTCCAATCACGGCAGTGTCACAAGGATGGCTAGTGAAATCACTCTTCGCAGCTATTCCTCAAAATGGGTAAACAATCAAATGGAGGTGAACGATCGGCCAATGAAAAAGTGGAGGTGATGGTGCAAACACGACCAAGGCTTTAATGGCTGAAGCACTTCATTCACGGTGGTTATTTACCGGGGAATAGTTCATTTTTTAACGAGCTTAAATGCGGGTGGAAACATTTGCTCGGTGCGGGTTTATTTTTTAACGAGCTTGAACCTTGTGGTAACACTGCTCGATGATAATTTTGCATGCCCCTAGCATAATAACGCAAATCGAGGTGCATGCCCCCCAAGCTTCATTGCATTCAACTCGATGGTTGGAATGAAGGTTTACCTTTGAGATTTGGAAAGGGGATTTGTTTCATTTTTTAATGAGGTTGACACAGTAAAAGAACTATCCTCATGACTCCTTGTTTCATTTTTTAACGAGGTTGACACGAGATAAGAACCGTCCTCAGCATCCACTGTATTTACAGTATTTGATAGAAAATAAAAAATTGAAGGATGATTAAGGTTGCTGGAATAATCTTCGTGGTAATCCGGAAGATGGGAGTGATGGTGGTAATCTTCCCATGGTGCCTATTCTTTCATCATTGATTGAATGATTCCTTTGTCTGTAGAATGTACATGCGACCAAAGATTTGAAGAGGTGCCATATTCTTTAGACCTATCTATCCAAATACTCGATGAGCATTGATTTGGGGTTGCCCCCCAGGCCAAGAAAATTGATTGCTACAATATTTCTAAAATGGCGATGATCCATGCTGACAAAATGTTCAGGAATCTTCGGAATCCATTAGATATAGAAGATTTCATATTGTAGGTTTCCACTGTGGCCACTTCCGCCAGATTACTCGGAGGCGGTAGGGCAAAAGTACCCATTAAGGCAGGGTCTTTTAGGAGACCTACTCCGATATTTTGAAGCGAATGATTGCTTCCATGGATCATTGGAATGCTTCCCGTAACTTGTGAACTGTTGGGGAGAAATGTTTGTTGGTCGACGATTGTAATTCTTCCTTGAAAGGGAAATGAAATCTTCCTGAAGTAGGTCGACACAACTGCGGCCATGGCATATATCCAGGGCCTTCCCAGTAGGATGTTGTAATCGAGGTTTTCATGGATAACCTCAACATCAATTTCTACTGTTTTGCCCCCTAGTTCAACTTGCAAGTTACTTAAAATCCCGTATGGAGTGTATGATTGTCCATCAAATGCTTTTAATGTCGTTGACGATCTCAACAAGGGTGGTGAGCCTAAATTTTTCTAGCAACTCATCGACATAATACATGTAGATTCCCCCTCATCAATAATTGTTCGATGAACAGTTTTGTTGAGGGCTTTAACTTGAATAAGGAAAGCCAGTTGAGTCGGTAATTGACGGTCATATCCTTTCTGATTAAAGGATACAATATTGGAATCTGTTGGGTCAATCCCACCTACTACTGATAATAGATCCTGCTTTTGGGAGAGGAAACTTTGTTGTACATCAAGTGTCGACATAGCGGACGACGCTTGGGCCAGGTCCTCTACTATATTATAATTTTGTGCTACTTTTGCACGAGGATTAAATGTCGATTTGTGTACTGCTCCCTTTGGCAACTTTATCATTGGTTCAAGAATGATGGGTGGCACAACTTCGGTCAAAGTTGTTGTCGAACTACTAGGTTATTCATTAGCCTTGTTATTCGACAGCTTTGGATTCCCGTAATCTTTATTCCTTGTCAAAGCATCATTTTGCTGCTTTGAGATAGACAACATAAGCACTTGGGATCGGGAAGCATTTTGATTTCCAACCAGTTTGGTTCCTGGGTTTGGAAATGGATCAGTCAATACTGCTGAGGTTTTTGAACTCTTAAAGAGTTTCTTAACTTCAGATTTATGTGGACAATCTCTCGTCCGATGACCCTCATCGCATATATGACACCCTGCAGGGGGTTTCCTTTGCCCAGAAGGGTTTGTAGAAGGTTTTCCAGGAAATGACTCATCCTGGTTCTTTTTTCTCCCTTTCTTTTTCTTCTTGCCCCCTGGTTGCTTCAGTTGTTTGCCCTTGTCGGTCGACACGGCATTTACTTCCGAGGCAAGAAGTTCCTCATTTGCATTATGACTAGAAATATTACAGGCCTTTTTAGATGTAGCCTTTGTCGATTTCGTGTCTATTGTGCCAATCACGCCATCGCCGGCATGAGAGTCATTGTTTGATTTAGGAGGAGGAGGAACTGAGAATTCCGGTCTAGGGGCGTCAGGTATTTTATCGTAGAGCGTGCCGGACTGAGTGTAAATCAAGTCCAAATATTGCGCACGAGCGATAACTTGCTCTTCTGTGACGACTCCCCCTTTTGCCACATCTTCTGTGATGGAGGGCAGTAATGACTTAATAAACCATTCAGCTAAAAGCTAATCGGGAACATACGTTTTCACCATTCTACGACGACGTCGCCATTCATGTATATGATCAAATATGTGAGTGGGTGTCGTTTGTTTGAAGTTGGTAAGAAGTTCGGTTCCCTTTTTGTACCTTATCGGTAACTAAAAATGGGTTAAAAAGGTTGTGGCTAGGGTACTGAAGTTGTCGAATGAAGCTCTAGGCAATTCGATATACCATTTTGCTACCGGACCAGTTAACGTCCTCTGAAAAAGGCGAAGCCTAATCGAATCATCGTTTAGGGTGTTTGATGAACACCACAGATGAAATTTCATCACATGATTCGACGGATCTTCACCCGGATTTCCATTAAATTTAGGAATATCTGACATAAGTTTATGCAGAATCACTGGCCACTAAGGGGCATAAGCAATTGGATCATTCGTCAGCCGGTTTAGATCTGGTAATTCTAGAGTTGCTACAAAGGGCAACTGTTGATTCAGGTTAGGCGAAGCATACCCAGGATAAGATGGAATCGCCTGAGCAATGGGTCTTTGCATACCAGCATAATGTATTTGATGCTGGCAACTTTGACAAGGTTGATGGGCATAACCATTATAATATGGTTGTTGATAACCGCTTTGGAAATGCGGTTGCCCATTACTTACAAAGACTTGTTGCTCAGGTCCTTGATATGGTTGTTGGGATGGCGGTTGTTGAGATTGAACCAACCCTGGTTGTTGGACCCTTTGTTGTTGTCCAATACTGGATGATTGACCAAGATGAGGAGTCATAGTACTTGTCTGAGCCTGAGTCGCTCCAGATAAGGAGGCACTAACCTGAGGTTGTGATTGAGTCGTTGAGACAAGAGGCTGTTGTATTGCAACCTGAGAAACTTGAGGTTGACATACAACAGGTAACGCTTGTACTTGTGATGCAGTCACCATAGTAGGTATAGTGGGAATATTCGACACAGGGTGGACTAGTTGCATTGAATATACAACCCTTGGTTGCTGAGGCAGTATTGGTATCCAACCGCTGGATGTAATTCTAGTTTGACCTGAACTTTGTTGTAAACTCCCATATGGTTGTTCTCCGGGAGGAAACAATGAAAAGGCATACTACCCTCCATATGGTGGAAATCCAGTACTTAAAGGGTAGATTGGCCTTTGAAGACACATTGGATCAACTTGTTGAGTTTCAACATAAGAAATACCAGATGATAATCCGGATGAAGAAATAGGAACTGACCATGTCGTCAAAACAGTCCCCGATTGGACTCCGGCTTGTTGTTGATAACTTTCCGGGACAGTTGGTATACCATCGAACATCGTTGGAGTAGCAGCAGGAGGCTCTGCCACTGCTGCATCGGATGACACAGTCTTGGATGTTGATGGTTGTTCAGACATATCTAGTCTATCCAAAATATTTCCTAGCGATTCTACAAGAACTTGTGATGAAGGGAGACTAACTTCGAAGATCAACGAGGGAAAGGTGATGATTATTCCGTTTAAAATAAATTTTAGACGCTTTGACACAACTTGTTTTTTCAGTTTTTAAGAGTCGAGAAAAAACAAAAGATGACTCTAGTCTCCTTCGATTTTTAATGAGCCTGAAGTGACAAGTGCTCAGATGGACCTTTTCCGTTAAGGAGTCTGAAAAGGAACGAAAGGGACTGCTCTGGAGGTCTAGGTAGAGGGAGTACCAAACCAATCGCAAAACTGCAGAATACTTTTTACGGTACGCCAGTCAATCTTCCTGAATGCTGTGTTCAGTGCATTGCGATCGATAGGGCGGCAAACACGGCTTCCTATGGATAAAGGATTTAAGCCTATAGGGGTCTCCCAAAATATACTCGACGGTACGTGGGAGCACAAGTCCATACTGGCACTTATCGTCTCAAAGTGGAGGAATCACTCAACCATCAGCGAGAACAACAGTTACCAGGCTGTACGACGCCGGAATACGTCTCTAGCCTAGACCTCTAAATGTTGTGCATTAAGTTCCAAAGCGTTGTTACATTCATTGAATTTATTTTAAGTTGATCTTGCTTATGAATTTTGCCTTTTGGGTTCACCACGAGATGTAGATGCAATTCCTAAAATGCAATCTAAAGATGATAAACAAACTTTTATCTCTTTTGTGCAATGAAAATCCTAGCTACTAGAGGAAAAGAAAGACACAATCTTTTCACAAAGAGCAAAGAGCACACTGTCAATGTACTTTCTTAAATCAAGCCAAACAGACTGTCTATATGCAAATGCACATGCATGTATTTGTTTTCGAATTTATTAGTATTGATGCTAAAAAGAAAGTTGATGTACAAATCTGAATTTGCTTTCAAGCGACAAACACAAACAAGCTTCTTTTCGAAATCAAAAGATAGAGATGATTACGACACTTTATGATTTTGAAATGAATACTCATTTTTGATACTAGAAAATCACAAATTCAGACCAAAGGCAATAGTAAAAGTATAATCGACCATCAACAGCAACCAAACTTTCTCCTATGATCGAAATCGACACTTGCGACAGATCTAAATCAAAGGACGACAGTACGACTATTCTACTTTTGCAATGGAAAACTGTAAACGACTCAACAAACACACAAAAACATCTACAGTTCTTTTGTACAAAGGAGGCGGAATAACAGTAAGGAAAAGGGGTTTTAAAAAGTCATATACTGATCACAGGCTGCAATTTTCAGAGACAAAACTGGAAAGAATGAAGCACAAGAACCTCAGCTGCACAGGGCTAGGCTGATCAGCGCACCTGTAACACAGAGAAACTGCATTGCAGCGCAGGTTGCCCTTTCGGGAAGTGCATTGAAATGCAGGATCTCTTCACAGTACCTGCGCTGGGCCAGAAATGAGAATCTGTCCAGGTTCTGGGTCACAGTTTGCAGTTTAGTCTTTGGTTTTTGGCCGAGTAAAAGCAATCAGTAATGCACAATCAGGGGTAGATCTAAGGAGGGTCTAAGAACTATCACAAGGGCAATCAGATGGTCTGTGAATCAGCTGTTCAAATCATAAACAAATCCAGTGAATGGATTGAAGCAGCAGATGTCTACTTTGCATTTGTTATGGCAAATGCAGTTCGAATGCTACTTATAAGTTTATGAAACAAACAACAAAAGATACACAAACAAACTAATTAGACATTCTCCCCAGTGGAGTCGCCATTTTGTTACCAGGAAAAGTGTCTATTTAGAACTGCTCTATCCCACTAAGGTGTGACAGCTGCCTTAGAAACAAACAGAGAAAACTACTTTTGTATTTCCTTTATGAACTATAGAGAGAGAGGAATAGAAAGAACCAACCTGTGTCTTGCGCTAATCCTTTGATCTAATCCCTCTCTTCTTTGACAGCTTCCAGCTACCTGCTCCCTTACTTGCCCAGCTTCACCAAGTACCTGTAATATCACAGAAGAAGAAAACTATACAAATACATGGATCTATATTCATAAACAACCTAGGATCAGATTTAAGTTAACCATACAAATGTAACAAGCATCAATGATACAAAAGCATGGAGGAGAAAACTCAAATAGTTTTTATTGATAAACAAGAAGATCCAGGAGGAGTTACAATCGATGATTCCTGACCCAGCATCAACCTCCCAGCAAAGAAGCCCCTTTTCACCTCCAACAAAGCATAGATCACCCAATTCTCTGATATTTGTCTCAAAACCAACAACAATTCCTTACAATGTGCAAAATTCCAGCCTCTGGATCTCTGGGATGAGGGATCCATATATATATGTGTGTAAGGAGGATGAGTCAGCTTATGATTTGATTAGTGTCTTCTCTCTGTCAGTTCTTGCTTCCACTTGGAGACTGAAGGCCTCTTACTCATCCTTGGCCGAATTCAGTGAGGCAAGTGTCATAGGAGAAGATTCTAGAAGCTTCCATTGTCTCTCCACCTCGCGGAATGACACTGCCATTTGTCATTTCTCACCCAACGCACCCTTGTAGTGCATTTAGGTGTGTTGAAATGCACCTAGCCAGTGTATTCAGGTGCTATGCAACGCACCTAGCCAGTGGAGCAGCTGAAATGATCCTGTTTTGACTTATTCTGAGCAGTTTCTGGTGGAGAACTTCTGGGAGAAGCTGTAATTTGTTGACCTTGTTCCTTTAGGGGTTAGAAAAACACTTTTAGGGACTTAGGAGCCCTTGGTTTATGGACATTTCATGCTTGGAGTTGTAAGGCACAAAAATGTCTATAACAATTATTTTCTTGTAATGTAAGTAGTTTTGTAGAATGTGGCCTTCTATATGAGATTCTGAATATGACATTTTGTTTCGTCATTATCTAGAATAGAAAATATATATTAAGCCATTATGTGGAAGAACATCAAATATAAAGTCAATTAAAAATTTGACTTGGCAATGCAGATGCATTCCCATATGTGAAGAAAATATCTCTATTTTTCTCCATACTCTTGTTCACCTACTTTAATTGTGTAGAGAGGCTCTATGCTAAGGATTTGGTGGTCATAGTGACCTTCCATTTATATTATAGCACAATTATGAAGAGGAAAAACATTTTAGTATGAGAGATTATCTTTGAACATTGTTTTGCTAAGAAGAATGAAATTATAGTAGTTGGAACTACCTTCGATACCCTCTAGAGCTAACCTCCTAGAGTAACAATGACATTACTAGGAAAATACTCATAAATAACATGGCATTTCCACATACAAGGTTTTCCTAAAATAACATCACAAACACAAAGTGGTGAAAATAACATAGTTATAAATCTTTGAAGTGCTCAATGTAGTAGGATAGGTGGCATAACTAGCTAATCTAGATGTCACGTCCTTGGCTCAACCAACCAGTGGTGTATAGCTAGGCATGTGGCATCATTGGTAGCTTCACTCTCTCAATGACACAATTAATATTAGGTTCTTATAGCTCCCACTATAATAATGAAATGTAACTTGGTATCCCCTTCAACCACATTTCTGAATGGAAGAGGCACTCCCCCTCCTGAGTCTCCTCTAACTCTTATGGTTGGATGCTTATAATTACAATGATAACACTAGGATTTGAAGGGATGATATTAATTCCTTTATCCTACTATGAACTAGAATTCAAAATAAAGTCCATTTATTTTTCCTTAAGCTCAACCAATAATGATTGTTTTGAGTGACATTCAATAGTTTCATGCCACATATTTTTTGAAAATCACATCAATTTCTAGTTACTTCTTCAACTATCCATTAACCTTCTTTTCTTGTGACTTTGGCTCGATCTCCTTGATATATCCCTTGTTCTAAAATTATGGATAACTTTTACATGATATTTTCCAATGGATTTAAAGACCAAAAATCCCTCTTGTTGTCGTGCTTAAAATTTTCCTCAATTTTGACAGCATATTGGTAAGTCAATCCTCGTGAGAAGATTCCCCAAAAAAAAACAATTTTTTTTAGACATATCTATGTATGCCAATATGATACATTAGAATTAGGTGTTGTTTAAAGTCTCCCATACCATCTTTGAGTGAAAATAATTAATAATATTGTTGCACAATAGCACTTATTGGTCTCTCTTATTGTCGAGTTTTCGACCTAATGCACTGGTCATAATAGATCCATCTAGGGTAGAATTCATCCTTTAGGGAATTAATAGAGGCCACCTAAGTAGCTCCTACCTTGATTATTATAGTCTCATTTTTCTTGAGTCTCTCCTACTAACGTTTCTACCAATATTTGACACAGGGAAGTGCTTTTAGGACTCCGAAAGCAATATTTTCATTGTGAATTCTTTTTTTGAATAGAACAATTTATGTCTAATATATTTAATCATTTCTCCAAATAATATACATTTTATGTTTTTCATATAATGATATTCTCAATGGTAGCTAGTATCTTGAAGGGTGTCAGACCTCTAAATGACTATTAGTTGAAGGTTCATCGATTGATGTTGCCATTCATCAAAATATCATGGAATAAATGTATATCATCTTGTTCCTCTATTTTCTAATTGTTTCCTCAAGCAAAAACTTGATAGGTTCTCCTACTCCATCATATCCTTTTTCCTTTTCTATGTTAGACCTCTAGGTTTATTCAGAGCAATCATTCTCAAGTGAACTGGCATGAGACCCAATTCTCTATAGCTTCATCTCATTATGGATATGCACCAAGAAACAACAAGGAGTAGACTAATTTCATATCATTGGTTTAGGTTGTATAAGGGATGAAATGAAAGGTAGAGAAGGAAATAGAATAAACAGCTAAATAATATAATAGTTAGGAAAATAGTGTAGTGAAACCCCAACTTTTAATGACAAATAAAATAGTAGAATACTATAGAATTCAAATTGCCTAAAATGGTGTTACCTTATCTTTGAAGAGAGAGAAATGGTGGCTATACTCATTCACAAAAATACATTAAAGGATGTCGAAAGCATGGTGTTTTAACATAAGGAAATAACTCTTAAGGTCCAACAACCTATCCTTATGATATGAACTGTGAAAAGTCACGCGAGCCATGTGGTGGTTAGTTGGTAGATCAACATCCTTGTGATGAAACTTTTACATACAATCTTCACTTATGGTACATAGCACCTTGTTGGAAAGAATTGTAAAAGGATTAAAACTTTTGGATGGGGTTAAGGTATGCCATAGAAGTCTATTTCCTCTTGAATGGACAACATACATTATTTAGGGCCTCAAAATGACCCTAAAATCATACAACCCAAAAAATCACAAAAAAACTACCAAGAAGATAGAGAATCATTGAGTTAGTGGAAGTGGAGGGTGACCACCCATATCTGCTTAGGTTTCTACCACAAATATTAGAAGTTAGTTTCAAATGTAATATTAGAGCACTAAGTGATGGAGAATCTAATGTGTATTAAGTTATGTAGATCCCACCATAAAACAAAGAATGGATCATCCTCTAAAATTCCATGTAGTTCCATATGCATTTGGTGATTAATTATGTTAAAGATAGGAATTACGCGCATTGTTTTAGATAAATTACATTCAAAACCCTTCTTTCATTACTTGTCCTTAATTTCTATAACAATGAATTTCACCCTAGAGTTCCCTTCTATATATATTATTATTATAGTTTTAATATTCCTATGTTATGAAATTTTAGAGTTCAAATCTTCTACATAATTCGTAGTTGTCATATTGTATGTTGACATTTCAAATTGGTGTTATTTAAATATGCTACATTTTAGAGTTTTTAGATGGAATCTAGTGAATTTTTTGGCCAATTCTTATTTTTTGTTGTTTAAAATGGGTTGTGATAACATATATGGTTTCAACATCCTTAAAAACCCACGTGACACTTGAAATGTGGAGAGTTTACAACTCAAAGTTGTGATTCCAACACATCACTCCTAAATTTTGGACAAATTAGACTCAAACAATATACTAAAAACTCTTTGAGCTACTTTCAAAATTGTAACAAGATTCATCTTAAAGACAACAAGTCAATAATAAGATTGAAAAATAAATCAATTAATAAAATTATATGTAAATAATAAAACAAATTATACTAAGTTGATATATATATATATATATATATTATAAATAATTAAAACAAATAAAAAATTATTAACCAATTATTAATAAAATCGAGCTATAATAATATAAATTTTAAAAATATAATAAAAAAATTTAACCAAGGAATAATTTCAAAAAGCAACATTTCAGTTACAACGTAAAATATTACTCTAATAATATATCAAATATATTATATTTCAAAATATAGATTAATAATATAATAATGTAATTGAAGAAATTTGGAAAGGGAAATAATAATACATAATAAACTAAGAAAGAATAATAATAATAAAAGTGTATTAATAGGATAGAGGTAAAAGTAAAGAATATTTTACGATGATATATTAATAGGATAGAGGTGAAAAGTAAAGAATTTATAAAGATACTTTTGGTATAAAATGTTAAAAGAGGATTTGTCATCCGGGAAGAAACTTCTTGTAACATAGCCGATTCCTACATTCCAATATTGAAAATATTTATATATAAAATTTAGTAAATAATAAAGAAGATTATAAATAAAATTTATTTGTATCAAAATTAATAGAATAATGAATGAAGATTATAAAGACTTTTTTAAAAATCTATGATATCAAAAGGAGTTAAGGATAAAATTGATATAAAACCATTAAAATCTTACCTTATAAAGATTAATAACATAATACATTAGTAAAGTTCTTTTGTTCATGATACTCGTGAGCTTAAATAATAACATAATATTAAGAATGATTATGATTTAATAAATATATTTATATTCTCACAATTTTGAAAGTAAATAATATTTTATAATATCATAATATTAAAATCCTTATATTTTCATGATTATATTCGGTTATAATTATAAATATTCCACAACATTTTAAATAAATTATTTTCTTCGAACTTTTCTTATGCTTGAGTAGAATTGTATTTGGGTTATAGTTTTCACATTCTAATATATTGAGATTGATTATAATACGATGGAATATAATCTTATAACGAAATATAATAATCATTTTCTTTAATGATTATTTAAGAGTAATGATAAAAGGTCTAGATTTTTTCGTTTTGATTTTTTTTAATTGGTCAAACAAGGCTATAGGATTCCTATTTCATCATGTTATTTAGTTTGAATGTTTTTAAAGGGATATGAAAATGTTATTTCTAGTTTTTTGATTATTTTTCAAAAATATCGAAAACATTATTTATAAGTATAATTATTTTTAATCAAGGAGTGGTTTACAGTGTAATATGGGTAGCGATGTGTTTGTTGTAAATGGTATTCAATTAATATTTTTTAATGTGAGTTTTATTACATTATATCATTTTAATATTTACTAATTTTTAATTAACTTATAATTAATTTAATTTAGCATACATAATATTTATTACATTATTTTATTATATAATATAATTTATGCCTAGATTATTGCTAAAACATTATAAGTTTGGTTTAAAGCATTAACGAACGTATAATAATATTCTTAATATATTATATTATAATTTATATTTTCTATTAATATAATTTAATATAAATAATATTTTTTAATATGATTTATATTTATTGGTTAAAAAAGAACTATAAATTAGTTTTAATGTACCAAAACCGATATAATATACTTTTTAATTTACATCTTACTGTTAATCTAATTTAATATATAAAACATTTATCATAATACATAATTTATATTTAAAAATTAGGGTTAAAAGTACTATGGATGATAAACAAAATGCCTAGAGTTGGTAGGTTTTCATGAGGGCAAAAGATTGGGTAGAGAAACATCAATTGAGCTTTTTGTTATTGACCATGCTTTTACTCTCTTTCTAAAATCCTTTTCCCAGATCTTGAAGCATATTTAGAACCAGATTTAAGGTCTAGTTTTGGACATATTTGTGGAATGATTACTTTTATTATTTTACTTTTATTACGTTACTTTATTGTATTAATTTACTCAAGTAATCAAATTTTGAATCAATGATTAATATTTTTGCATTTGCTAAGAAAATATTTAATATATATTTTTTAATTTTATAATTATATGAGATAAAAAAAAAATATACATATTTAAATATTGCAATATATAGATATTATAAACTAGTCTAGATTTATTTTAATTCTCGATATATTAGGTGCTTAGAGGATGAAAACTCTTGAGATGTAAATCTGTAACGCCCCTACTAAATCGATAATGTTTTAAGTAAGGCAGTAAAATTTAACTGTTGACTAAGGTTATGTTTGGTGAAATTAAAATAACTATGTTGCTACTACTGTTAATTAATTGTTGTTACTACTATATTAATTAAGTATGTTGATTAATTGTTGTTAGTAGCTATTGAGGTGGTTGGAAAAAGAAAACCTAACTACCTTCATGAGACGGTTGAGACCCCATAGGAAAAGGGGGAAAGTTATGCCAAGTCTGGTAGAGACCAGATGGCAGAAAGAGGATAGAAAAAAAAGAGAGTTGCTCTTTTGGAAAAGGGAAAAATGCTATGTCTGGTAAAGATTAGATGGCATGTGCTTGGAAGGCGGAAGCTTCCTGAACCGCTACGTCTGGTAAGGACCAGATAGCGTGACTCTGGTATAGCCAGAGAGTTTGCAGACAGTGAGGATCTGCAAAGTGCTTGGGGGTGGAAGATCGAGGAGGATCTTCCTAAGGTCGGTGGTTGACAAGCGCAATAAAGAGGTTTGCCTCTGTTCAGGTATGGATTAACTAAGAAACTTAATAGTTATTAAGGGTTTATGTATACTGTGAAATTAATTAAGGTCTATGACAGGCTTAAAACTTTGTATGGCATTGGAAGAATTTCTGTAATTATGTAGGCATTAGTAGAGATGGAAAATGTAAACACATTGATGACATTTAAGAACGAATTTCTGTGTGACTGACAGAAGGAAGAAAAGATTAAACTAGATTTTATTTAAAAGATCATAGATTTCCATACTGGAACAATTTCTGTAGCATAAGTGACAGTTAAATGGAAAAAAAGAATACTGTGTATATTTATTTCAGCCTTCGCAGATAAATTGAAAACAATATAAATATTTGCATTCAAAGATCCCAAGAATGTTATTGAGGAAATAAAGAAAACTGTAACAGGTCAAAAACTGAGTCAATACGTGTACTCTCTAGACCAAACAACCAATCGAAGATCGCAAGATCACCATCTTAACAGTGTGGTTTAAGAATGAATGATTCGGTAACGAAAAACACTCCAGAGCTTGGAAAACAAAGGAAGGGCAGGCGCCCACATCATAAACATAAATAAATCATAACAGACATTTCAAAAAAATCAAGAACGAGCCTATAAAAAAAAACGGCCGTAACCTGTATGAGTATGATCGGGCAGCCAGCGGGGGCTTCCGAAGTCGAAGCTGGCAACCCATATTCTTCAAACAGGAAATAGTAACAGTAAACAAAACCATAGAGATATGTTCCTCTTAATTGAAATT